>JAJLRJ010000014.1:9185008-9407508 GCA_024195265.1 Dendrophyllia cribrosa | reverse complement strand
GAAAGATGTTTAGCTGTTCGTATCTCGATTTTCTACAAAAATCAATTTTTTTTTTAAGGAAGTTAAATGGATCGCTCTACTGACCAGAATTGTCCAGGCTTTGACCTCATCTTTGCCAGCCGTGAAGAAATACTGAAGCTGAAGAGCCTTGAAGCCTGTGGTGATGATTTTATTAAGAGCACTAAACAATAACAACAAAAACAACAAAGAAATTAGTGCAACTTAAAGCAACGATTTCCCCCACCCCACCCCCAACAGCTGGAGGCTGACTCGAGGAAGATGGACAGGAGGTTGCAGAACAGCCCATGTTCAAGTTGGCTGGCGGGGTGTTGTTGATGGTCTACGTTCCACTTGGAGCGACGGGCTTAAGTAAATAAGTAAAATAAAGCAACAATTTAAAGGGCAGCTGGTCTATAGACCTCTTTAGCTTGTATGTTTTGTTTTCCCAATGTAGGTCATGTGATGGGTCTGTGATGTTCTCAAGGGAATTTGTCCTTTGTCTTTTCATAAATTATGCATACATATCCACATGAAGAAAACAAAAATTAAAAGAAACAGTTCACTAGGGTAACATCACAAGCTAAAGAGGTCTATTGGCCGCTCTTGGTCATTTTTTAAAAACTTTTCTTTTAGGTTTTTGCCGCCTACGTATGTTTTACCTTTGAGTTCCAACTTCTTTCAGGTATTTTTCTGCTTCTTCTGGACCCAAATCTACAAGCTGGATAAGCAAAATAAAAATTTCAGTATCACTTGCACTTGATGTTTGGTTTTACTTTGGATTTATTGAGAAAGTTGTGCAAGTTATTTTTTTTTTAACCAATCACAAAGCAAAGCAATACAAAACTAAACCAAACATGAATTTCTTTCCACACTCAATATTGAAAATTGCTGTACAGGCAAACCCGTATTACCGGTAAGTGGTCACCCTTGGGGAATGGCCAACTGATCGACCGTTTAAAACGGTTTTTACTGGCTTAAAGGGAAATTAAGTAAAGATGAATTTGATGTGGAGGAAGACCCATTACAAGACAAATTTGACGGCAAAGCATTTTATACCTCTTTAAAGCTTTGTGATGATAGAAATTGCAAAATTTGCTTTCCAGTAAACCACACACAAATGTATTTCATGTGTACTTGTATGGTTTCTCTTAACAAAGTGACCATTTAACACAGGTGAAGACAATAAAAATAACTTGTTGGTGGACAGGACCACTTAATAGAGGTGACCAGGATCACTTACAGTAATTAAGAAGGGAATTTTCTGGGGCTTTTTCAACTGATCGCTTAAATATCACCATTTTTAGTGAACATTACTTTAAAAAGCCAAAAGACATCTTTATATCAGTAAAAACCCCAAAATAAGGGTTCAGTTTTGTTTAAAATTATTCTACTAGTGCTCTAAGAGTAAACGTAAGTGTCTTGGGCTGCAGATGGCCAGGATGGAAATGGATTGCATCTTTAAAAAAATTGAGCTAATTTTTTCAAGTTTACCTCTTCTGTCTTGGAAAACTCACTTAAACTCTGATTATAGTTTATTTTCTCTTTGAAAATTCACTTGATATCTTCCTCTTAGTGTTCTACAGTAAAAGTATTTTGTGTATGACAAAGGTACATGTTCTAATTTGACGTACTTTTGACCCTTCCTTCAATAGAGGTTTGACTGCATTCCCTGTATAATCATAGTCTTACCTTAGCTTCCAAGGCTCCACTAAGAGGAATAATTACAGCTCCACTATCATTTGCATCTACCCATTCTTTAATCTTTGCCAACCTGCAAAAAAATAAAAGGTTCCTAATTGAAATTTCTCCATCATAATACACTGTATTAAATATTGGTAACTCTTTTTGTTTCATTAGCATATATATTTCTGCAGAGAAGGAATCATGCTAAATATGAATTGCCTTCAAAAGTTAAAAGAGCTTGTTAACATAGTAATCTATGCAATTTTTAGCTCTTTGCACATAATTTTTAACCCTTTCACTCCCAGAGTCAGTTATGGAGACATGTAGTGTAGTTCTAAGTTTTGAGTCTGTGGATGAAATCCTATTGTGTGACCATTCAAATGAAACCTCTTCAGTAGTACTTTTGCATGGTACCATTTGTTTTTTAATATTTTACAAAATAAAGTTTGGGATTTTTCTTGAATTTTGATTTTTGGCACTCTTGGGAGTTAAAGGGTTAAGGGAAAATCAGCTAACAAAGACTGAAAAATTGTTGAGTTTTCATCTTCTGCTGTTGGTTTTGACTTCACATACAAAGTATTGGTTACAAGTATTGTTTAGGTCTTGTTTGTTGTCGAAAAGTCAAAAGCATTAAGGGTCTACTTGAGAAAACTGTCAGTTACAGGTTGCATTTAATGTGAAGAGAGATGACAAAACTAACCACTTGTTCTTTTTCCTGATGTAATCTTTCTCTGATAAATTCACTAGATATATCACAGGTTTTGATGTGAGCAGCAAGTGCTTGTTAAGAACTTCAATCTGAAATAAAACACAGCCACATATTTTAAAAATATCTCATAGACTTCTATATGGGTACTCAGCAAATGCTTTACTTTCCCTTTTAAGCCAAAATAGCAATTGAAAGCATTCTCTTAATACCAGAAAGTCAATTCTTGGTACAAATAATATTTACCTTCAGAGCCTGTTAATCACGGCTAGTATCGCAATTAAGAACACATTAAAAAAACTCAGAGGGAAAGGCAATTCATGAATTGTTAATTGCCTCCCAACTCAAACATCTTTTTTGATTGGACAAGAACTGCGTGTCCATGCCATGGGTCAAAACAGTCTAACTCCTTAGGGTGAACAAAACTCACTAACTCCCAAGGGAAACAACAACTTCAACTTTCGACTCGCATGTGATCAGGTCATCACCTTGAAACTGCGGCAAATTTGTGTGCCAGCCGCATCAAGCACACATTTTTTTTCATCTCAGCCATATAATTTTTTCTATTTTTGAGCTGGGAGGTATAATAAGACACTTCGTCTCTGGAAACATTGAGATTTCTCAGGAAACAAAATTCACTGTCAATCTTTCAACCTTTCAATCTTTAAAATTCAATCTTTTATTAAACAAAATAGATTATTTTCAAAATTATAGGCACCCGCAGGTAGCATCAAGCTAATCGAGGTGGGAGCTTACTGCTACACTATCTATAATGCACAGGAAATATGTGCTGTTTGCTTGCAAGTGCAAAATTCAAGTAAAGTAAAGTTTCTGCAGTGATTTACTTACTTCTTTTGTATCCCACGTTCCAAATCTGACATGCTTTTTTTCCTCTGAGACCCAGTGATAAATTTTTTTCAAGCTGTCCTGAAAGGGACAATCAATAAAGTTTATTTAATTAACCATACTAATTCACCAGTTTCAATCTGGTGCACTTAGAAGTTTGTAACATTACATTGACAACCACTTACCAATTCTCCTAATCTTTTTTTGTCTCCACCTCTCACAACAGTCTTATCCATGCTGTTCTGAAAAATAAAGTGAAGAACACAAAATTATGGAATGGGATGGAGTTCTTGTCAAATAGACAAATTCGGCTAACACATTGTTGTCCCAATTCAAACCTTTTGGGATTAGAACTCTTTGTTTGTCATATTTCCATATCAATGAAACATTAACATGGAAATTATATGCAAATATTGTGAACAAAGAATCTTATTCCCAGAAGGTTTGAATTGGGTACAACAAATATTTGCGTTAGCTGAATTCGTCTATTCACTTGTAACCTTTAATATGCACTAAACTCAAAGGGCCGAATATTTAAACAAAGTCTAAGTGACCACGGCTAGGCATTGTCTAAATTGCGTTATTTAAACGCACATGATCCGCATTCCACGGGGACCACGTCTAAGTGTGGTTTAAAAAACTTGTTATTGTTTTACTCAAATTGTGTTTTAAGAAAGTTGACAAGCCCAGATAAAAAAAATGGCATCAAAATCTTGCAATGCAAATTTTCGCGCGGAAGAAAAGCTTCTTATTGCCAAGAAAAAAAATATAAAATAAAAAAATAAATAAACAATATCCAAATACAATATCCCTATCCCTAAAGAATATCCCAATGTCAGTTTAAAAAGAAAAAAGTCCTTGTGGGAAAAAGTTGAGAAAACTTTCAACGACGGAAATCCCGATGGTAACAAGCACAATCTGAAAGCAATTCAGGGATGTTGGAAGCTCATAAAACTGCAAACCAAAAAGGAATTTGATGTGCAGAAAAGGGAAAGCAAGAAGACAGGTGATGGTAAAGCCCCAAACACCTTTACCAATAAAACATTTGACTACTTCTAAACCTACTAATGACCAGCTCCAAGTTGCTATTGTTTGCTAGTCTGTGTTTAGACCCTGTTTAGGCGAGGTAAATAATCTGATTTCCCGGTTTAAACCAAGACTTTCTTAAACAATGTCTAAACTTTGTTAAAATATTCAGCCCAAAGAAATCAAGCTTTCACTGCCAGAGTCAAGCCTTAAACAATTTTAAAGTAAGTAATTAATTAAATAAGTGAGTAACATTATTTTGGCACTTTTGCACTTTATATGTTTTGAATATACTACAATTCTCTGCAAGAAAAGGGTTAAAATACCACCCTTAGACTTTCAACCTAAACAAGCCAAAATAATGAAGACCAACGGTGGTGCATGATTTTTTTGTCTTTCTTTTTTGAATGAATATTAAGTTTGAAAAAGATCTTTTGCAGAAAAATATTTGAATGTTTGAAATACATTAATATGTTTACAATTTTACAGACAGGATTAAATTATTTGGAGTGAAAAACAGATGCAAGGCAAAAGTAATACTCACCACTTTATCTTTGAGGTATTCTTCATCCTGAGTACGAAAAAAAAAAAACATTTATCCTTTTGGCTATGAAATGCAATAATGTAAATCCAGACCAATGATTTTAATGGTTAAAGCTCTGCCTGGACTTGCATTTTCCCTTAATTTGTCCATGTTGTCTTTATCTACTCAGATATATATATTAAATAGGTACCAGCAAATAGTTAAGAGCAGCATACATGAAGAAATTAGTCCCAAGGACTTTGTGAAAGACTGACTCAAATATATATATGTTGTAGGTTAAAATTATTACTCATGCGCTTTTAGCGGCATGAGTTATAAAATGGCCTCTGTTTTTCTTATTACTCGTGCGCGAAGCGCAAGAGTTATAAAAAGGGCTTCGTTTTTCTTATTTTTTATTGTGTAACGATTTTGCATGCAAATTTATGCACGCATAGTTTTAGTGTACGCGAACTCGCCCCTGCCTCTCCTAGAAAGTTATTTTTGTCCCCTATTGTTATAACATAGGCACGCATTGCGTGCATGAGCTATTTTGAAAATTACCTAAATGATATGAAATGGTGAAAGTAACAAAACAGCGGAAGTTAACTCGCACAAATAACCGCTTGCAGATATACGTTTTTCAAATCCTCCGGCCCGCCCACTACCAAAAAAAATACCGAGATAACCAACTGGGTCCCGTTTCTCGTTTCTCGGCTAGCTTTTTTTCACGGGATTTCCGGAGTTATTTTTTGACGAAACTACGGCCCCAGTGAAATGAGCAACTTGTTTCAGTAATGAGTGTATTAAATTAAATGTCAACCAGAAAAGTCCTGCACATAAATTTGATGCATCCAAATTGAAGGCTTATTATTTCCTGGAAATTTGTATCTAGTCTTTTTTTAAAGGTTTCTTTTATTATTCACAAAAGACACGTGGAAAAGGTTCCTTTGGCCTGGAAGACGCAAACTAATTAAATTAAATTGTTTTCAACTCCAAACCACAAGCTAATTAAATTAGTGACACGAAAATTCTTTGAACCACCTGTTTCTGTAATGTCAACCAGAAAAGTCTTTCACAGAAACTAAACGCATGAAAAATGAATATAAGTAGTCTCCTAGTAAATTGGAACTAATATTATTTAAACAACTGTTTTTATTCTCCACAAAAAAGTCGTGCAAATAGAAACAGAACTAATTAGATTAAATTGTTTTCGACTCAAAACCACAAGCTAATTGAATTACTTACACGAACATTGTTGAGGTTAACATTTGGAACCAAACACCTTTTCCTGTAATGTCGACCAGCAGAAACTTAGCGCATCCAAAATGAATTTTGCTTGTTTCCTAGTAAATTGCAACTAATATTTTTTAAACAGGCGTTTTTTAACGCACCATATAAATTAATTACATTACGTTTTCTCGAAAACATGTTGAATTTCATCATGTACCAGGACAAAGTTCAATATTTGCACGTGCACACAACGTGACTGCTCATACAAAATACAGTCGCTTCTCGCTTATAGTAATCGCTTGAGGCATACAATTAATAACCTACACATCAGCTCATATTAATTCAAAGAAAGATAAACGTTTTACATACTGTAAATTGTAGATTAATTGCATTACATTTTCTCTGTTGAACTCCATGCATCACGGACAAGTTTCTATAAGGACAAAGTTCAACATTTTCACGTGCAGACAGCGTGTCTGACAAAAAAAATCCAATTTTAAATAGTAATCTCTTGAAACCCAGGCTTGAAAAATACAATTCATGTTCCGCATCATATTATTTGAAATCGGCTTGCCGTTTTTGCAATAAAACTATACTCATACTTCAGTATAAGCTCACCTATGAACGTAACCGTAGTCCACATTTTTTGGACGTCTCATCCCCCGCAGACCATTCTACCATTCATGCATAGGGCACATTATAGGCGGTATTTCCGAATAAATGTCCTTGATATTGCCAGGTTAGCAAGCCAGTCGGGATTAGAGAACAGTTCCCAAGCAACAAATTTTCAAAACTTTACACTTTTAGTGTTTGCGGCAACAATCGCGGAGATTCAAGATGGCTGATTTTCAATTCATGTCAAGTGCCCTTCTTTGACCTTCAGTAATACCATTTTAGAAGCGAAAATTTGATTGGCTGACATAGTACACGGTGTACATACTAGAGGCAATCTGATTGGTGTGACATAACCCAAGACATACAAACAAACAAACAAACAAACAAGCTAACAAACATACTAACATCACAAACCAACCTTTGCGCCTGCTAATGAGCTATTTTTTTCAAAATAGCTCAAAAAAGGCTTCAGGAAGGTTAAACCAATCAGAATCCGTCTACTGAGCACATGTCTGGATTTTTGGGGGGACAAGAGAGAACCGGTTTGTCACTTGGAAAAGACTATCATCAGATTTCAAACAAATATGACCGCTTCTGTACTCCACACTTCAATTTTTCAGACGTTCATTTTCCATTACCAAAATGTAAACACGCCTTCTAAGACTTCGAAATGGAAAGAAAAAGACCTTAAGACGATTTGTATGCCTTTGAAGTGGCGGTTAGAGAGCTGAAAGCGATGGAATCTTCCTGTGAGGTTCAGAATCCATTTATCACAAAGCGGGACATGTCTTCTTTCGAAGCACGAAGCGGCAGACTTTACTAAGAATTTTCAAACATTCCTGGAAAACTATGGTAAAGAAAATAACATTTTTGAATGTCCATTTACTTTGTAACAAACATTGCAAATTGCGATCAAACTTGTTCGAATGTTTTCTTCGTGAAGCCAATAATCACGGTAAAGGCAAGCTAGTAAATATATAATTAAGTTAAATAGCGCTTTCTGAAATATTAAGTTTGCTTTCAAGACTTTTTTATTCGCGAAAACATACGAATCATCTTTACGGATAAGAATGGCATTCTATATACATGTACACAGGAAAAGTCGAAAATTTTAGAAAACACTAGATATAATAAAGCAGGTTGCTGAATTTAAATATTATTTTGTGATGTTTACAATAGAATTCGCAGACGGTAGTGCTCCGCGCTGCAATTTGGATAAATAAATCGCCAAGCCTTCCAGAAGCAGAAAATCACTGAATTCTGATAAGTGTTTAACTCTTTTATTCAAGGGAAAGACATTTTCATTCAAGGAAATATGAGTTTCATTAAAACGTTTTGACCTTTAGAACAAATATTTTGGATTCATGATCGTGACAAAACACACGCGATCGAATTACAGTTCACACGAAATTTGCATATATGAAAGAATTGTATTTGCGACAACACTTTGAAGAAACTGTGAAGCCTGGTAAAAACTAATACATGGCAAAATCAAAGCAGTTATTTAAGGAACAAGCTTTATAGAAAAATTGCATTTCGATTTGGTCTAGAAATCACGGGGGGTTTTTCGTGATGCGTGACGCAATATTTATTTTTAAAATGTTTCCGATTTATAGCACTCATCACAGTTTTGACATTATAAAAGCAGAATCTCCTGAATCCGATTACATGTACTTTTTTCATTACCTGTAAATTAAGGGCTTCGAAAAATTTATTGGAAATCCGGGGAGGAGGAGGGGTCTCTGTGCTTGGAAATCCAGGGGGGGATTCTAGCAGGCCAGGAAATCTGGGTGGAGGGGAAGGGGTCAAACAATCTTGCCATCCGTCGGTGGGGGGTGGGGGTGGATTCTTTCTGGAATAACCCAATGTAATAGAAATCATTTCCGGTTTGGGAAGTATTAGACTATTAAAAGCGAGTACAGAAAAATTGGTAGCTTCAATCAACATGTCTTGAGTGGTGGTGCAATGTGTGTCATGCAAAATTCGTTGAGGGAGGAGGGGTGCGTGACCCGTTAAAAAAATAATCCATAAAACTTTCTTATGCAAGCGCATGAGTATAGGCTACTGGTAGCCTCTTGTTTTTTTTTGTCACAATTTTGCATGCAAATTTATGCACGCATGTTTTAAATTGTGCATTTCCAGTTCATAGCTTTGCTATTTACACTTCCGGTTTACTGACTTCCGGCTACTCTCACTTCCGGCAAAACATCGTTACTGAAGTGTCACAACAGCGTCTCCTACAACCCTACTCACATTAGTAATGTTCACGTCAGGTATATATTAATATCACAGGGATGACTGGCTTCATTGTGGTACAGCCTTCATTTGTAAAACATTCACTAGTAACGTGGTTTGCAGGAACGATGACTGAATGAAAGAAGTAATTCGTCTCCATGCCGGACGTCTTGTTATCTTGTTTAAATTATTAAAATATAAATTGCTTCTTTTCTTATGGTACATTGAAGTATAAGACAAATGTTTGATACGCATGCGCATGACAAACATTTTCCATCATTTGGTCTTATTGGTGTATAAGTCAGTCCTGTATTTCTCCCATAGAGGTGAACGTTGCTTTTATACACAGCATACAACTTGAGGCCGAATTTGTTGCGATTCTGAAAAAACTAAGAGCTATTTTTAATCAGAGTTCTTCCGAGGCAAAAATGCCAAACATCAATCTCTCGCACTGATAAGCATATTGTCAATTTATTTCCCGTTTTACTGCCAATTCTTTGCAATGTCTGTATCGGAGCAGTCCTCGCTGCCTGTGGTGAGTAATTTCAAGACTTTTTTCAAGAAAGAACAATAGAAACACACGGCAAAACAGCGTCGTTACCTCAGTCCATCAGATTTAAAAAAAATTTGGACTTTGGGACTGGACTTCTGTG
The DNA here is from genome assembly GCA_024195265.1 of Dendrophyllia cribrosa. Classification (NCBI taxonomy): domain Eukaryota; kingdom Metazoa; phylum Cnidaria; class Anthozoa; order Scleractinia; family Dendrophylliidae; genus Dendrophyllia; species Dendrophyllia cribrosa. The sequence goes on along the minus strand of JAJLRJ010000014.1, from coordinate 9,397,991 downwards.
GATTATGGACTGGGGAATGCGTGTCATATTAATGTCGATTTTTACTGACTTTATTACTTTTTGTGGTCACTAGGTTACTAGTAACCACTATGTTGTCACCTGTGTAAGTAAGTACGACTTTCCGAAGCGTGAAGTTGTGCCAAGTTCACCCGATTGCTGTACGATGAGACAGTTCTGATAGCTTCGGATTAGACGACTCGATTATCAAGGAAGTTCTGTTTGTACGTGCGCGCTTTGGATCCGTGGGAAAGGTAAACGGAGCTTTCTCGTTCTTTTTACTACTTTACCAAGCACAGCTTTCACCAAATGTGGCCAAGTATTGTTTTCAAAGATTATTTTAGGTGCTTTCGTGGTTTGGAAAACGTTTTAGTGAAAAATCGAGCTCTGAATCAAAGTGTTTGTTTGCAGACCATGAGCTATCTGAACTCATGATTCAAACGCCGCCAGCATTTCATTTCTGTACCTTTGACCATTCAGAACTGTTTTTTTTTATTAGCGAAAGCATTATGTGAATCATTTTTCCGGATAAGATTGGCATTCTATTACACAGGAAAAGTCGGCAATTTTAGAAAGCATAATAAAAATAGGTTGCTGAATTGAATTATTTTGTGATGTTTATTATATTTTCGCAGACGCTAGCCGGTTCCTCGCAGTAATTAGGATACAATAAATTGCCAAGACTTCTAGAAGCAGAAATTCACTGAATTCTGAAAGGTGTTTGACTCTTTTAATCAAAGGAAAGACATTTTCATTCAAGGAAATATGAGTTTCATTCAAAAGTTTCGACCTTTTATAGAAAATATATTTTGGATTCAGTGGCCATATAAAAAATTTAAAAACAGCTTGCTATCAAATTACATTTGACATAAAATTTGCATAAAGCAAAATTGTGTATTTGCGACAACACTTTGAAGAAACTATGAAGCCTGGAAAAAACTTATTATAGATGACAAAATCAAAGCATTTTTTTAAAGAACCAGCCTTAAGTTATGGAAACATTTCATTTCGATTTGGTCTTAAAATCACGGAAAGATTTTAGTGAATGCGTCACGCAACGTTTATTTACAAAATGTTTGACCAATTCATAGCAATTCTAACCAAAATTTTGAAAACTTTATAAAAATCCCGGATCTCCTGAATGCGATTTCCTGTTTATTTAGAGCCTACAAAAAGTTTATGGCAATCCAGGCAGGAGGGGGTATCTGGGTTAAAAATCAAGGTGCGAGGGTTGGTCGGCCTGGCCGGGAAATCCGGGCGGGGGAGGGGGAAAAAAACATTGCATCCATCGGGGTGGGGGAATTTTTTCTGGAATAAACCATTTTACACCGGTTGCATGCAATTTAGTAACACAGAAAAACTATTGGTAACTTCAATCAACGCGTCTTAGAGTCTCGCGCGCATGAGTATAGGCTAAGTGTAGCCTCTTGTTTTAGGTTAAAATTATTTCAAACTAGGTTAATTTTTATTTTCCTTTGTCCCAGATTCATTAACATAACCTCAGATAAAGGAAAATAAAAATTAACCTGGTTTGAAATAATTTTAACCTACGACATATATATGCATGTGCACTGGGTTGCCACATAATGGAAAAATAAATTACAAGACAAGTTGCAGAAGGGGATGTTTCATTGTGCAACCATGGTAGTAAAAACAACGCTACAATTGAAGGGCTCTAGGAAAGAACATCCTAAGTACCTTGTTGGAAAATTTTCACTGAAATATTAGATTTTTGTCCTCAAAAGGGATTCACTTGCCAAAATTATGACTGGATCATGTAAATAATAATAATAATAATAATAATAATAAACTTTATTACTGTCTTTGGCTAAAAGAAATACAACAGTATTACATAAAAAGAATAAAAATATGTATATACAGTGGAATCCTGATTTTTCCAATACTTGATTTTTCGAAACTCCCGATTATTCGAACCAAAACTCGTTTCCCTTGGATTTGATTTCAGTCAATACCACCTTTGATTTTTTGAACTCCCCATTTTTCGAACCAATTTCCGTTTCCCTTGGAGGTTTGAAAATCGGGATTCCACTGTATATACTGTACATGTATATATATGTCTACATAAAAATAAAAATTAATAAAGATCTAAAATACTTAGAACATCTACAGTCAAGTTTGATTGTATACAATGTAGCTTCGCCGCCCTGGGGATAAATGAGTTCTGGTGTCTTTTTGTTCTGCAGGCCAGAACACACATATTCTGCAACCTGAGAGAGTACTTGTGTGAATGATTGTCTATGAAACGCCTACAGGGGTGGTCCACAGTTTCTATTATGCTCTTAAATTCAGTAATACAATGTAGCAAAGCCTCTTCATAAAGCAAGGTGTTCCAGGGTGTCGCTAGGAAGGCCAATTATATCCAGACTGCGGTTCTGAATTCTCTGTAGATCATAAGCAAGATATTCTGGAAGGCCGCCCCAGATCTGGGAAGCATACTCCAACAATGGACGAATCTTAGTTAGATAGGTGGTCAGCCCCACTTCTGCGGGCATTAGTTGGCCTTCCGATACACCCGCAAAAAATACAACCTTTTAGTGGCTCTACTTATGATGTCATTTATGCGAGTGTTCCACTTAAGATCTCTATGAACATGCACTCCCAGTAGTTTGAAGGCAATGACTCTCTCCAGAACCTCACTTCCCACACTGATAGAATTCGGGACATGACACAGTGTTTTCCAAAAGCTGATCCACATCTCTTTGGTCTTCTTGGCGTTGATCTTCATTTTGTTCCTATTTGCCCACGCCTCTAGATTGTTCAGTTGCATGTGACTACTGTGACCAACGCGCACCAGTTCATACTGACTGCAGTCGTCGGCATACTTACAAGTGCTGATACTAAGACCCGGAGGGCAGCAGTCGTCAATGTCATTGACAAACACATTGAACAATGTTGGTGAAATGACCCCGCCCCGTGGAACTCCTGCAATAACAAGCCCGGTTCTTGATACCACCCCAGGGAGCTTAACTCATTGAGTCCGCCCGGTAAGATAACTTTGGACCCATTTCCATAAACTAGGGAAGATTTTCATAACCGCTAGCTTTTCAAGTAAAATGGCATGATCCACAAGATCAAATGCTTTCCTGAAATCTACAAATAAGGCATGAACCCCGCAAAAAGGTTCAGTGGCGTTGAACCAATCCTGGGTTATGCTGGTGAGCGCTGCATGACTAAAAGGATTTCAACCAGGTCAACAAATCTTCTATCTTCAAACAGAATAAAGTTTTATCTTGAAAAGATACATAGGGTGTCCTAAGGCCCAAAACATTTTCTCAAAGATGTGAATTTTCTTCCCCATTTTGGATCTGTTTTAGGTACCTTAACAATAATAAATCATTAATTTGACAAAACTGTGCTTTTAAAAGCCTAAAACATACAAATTTAGTGAAAGTTGCCAAAAACATACTTAGGACTTTCTTTTTTTTTAAATTCATTTATTATTACAAAGACGATTACATACAAAACTATGTCCTTACATCCTTTACATTAACATGACATGTAAACAGTACTGAAAATAAAACAAAGTGACAATGTAGACTATTATCTAAATGAAATCTTTCCATTTTGTACAACAGTGATGGAAGTTATTAGCACGAACAGCAATGTATTTTTCTAATTTAATTTTGTTCCTGACCACAATGAGAAAATCCGTAAAAAGATATTTACTATTGTTAGTGGACGTTCTTGCCCGAGCCCTTCAATTGTTGCAGAACGTAGAACTTGATTCTACATTCTGCAACAGCTTCCACATCTTGTCTTGCAATGATATTGTCCGTTGCAAGGTTACACTGGCAGCACAATTCCATTGTGAGACAAGTTGCTTAAACATTGCAGTGTAACAGAAACAGGTTGCAGGGGCCCAATAACAAGACTACATACTATGGACAGTCATATTTCTTACGCATACACACAAAGAGACTTCAACATTGCAGGTTTCATGCTCTACTACCTCATTTACTAAGGAGACATCACTTAATGTATCAACAACAGCAGTCAACTGTATTAGCTCACAGCTATTCCTTCTTTCCAAGAACAATCAGAGTCTGGAACTTCCTTCCTTCAGAAGAAGTACATGTAACATCTTCATCCTTAAATAGCTCTCAGCAGTCAGCCATGCCAGTTATGTAGGCTTTAACCACAAACTGACCCGCCCATTATTAGAGAAATCTATTTGGGTGTAATTGATTCTAAGTTCTAAGGGACAGTTCAATTTGGTCTTTGATAATGGATTATTCTTTGATTTGGTCACAAGGACCTCTTATCATAATAATTTGAAAAACACAACTTGAGCAGATAAGTCCTCTAGTCTACTCCCTTTAATATTAAAACCACTTTAAAATAGTTGGACATGTTTTGTGCCCAGGTTTTTGCAAATGTGGGAAGTGTGTGCCAACCTTTGAGGAAAAGTGTCAAAATGCTTATTTAACCCCCCCCCCCCCCCCCCCCCCCCCCCCCACCCCACCCCACCCCACCAAATCAAGTGTTGAGGCAATCCAAAGCTGAGTGCCAGCAGAATATAAGAGTTCAGGGTTCTCCCTAAATTTCAGGTCAGCAGGTAGGGGATTTTTGTTAAGCGGTAAAGGGAAAACTGTGTACCGGAGGCACACTTTCCTAGGGGGGTCCAGGAGCATGCTCCCCCGGAAAATTTTTAAGAGCTACGTTCTCTGAAACCCCATTTCCTGCATTTTGAGACCTATGTTATGCAAATCGACTGATGTGTTATTCTGAGCTAAATACGTAGCCTAAGAAAAATCATATAAAATAAGAGCGGCGATTTTCGGTGATACCTTTGCTGTGGCTTACATGAAGATACAATTAAAAGTCAGCGTCATTTCATTCCTGCTTCGAAATCACAAATCTGTTTATACTTTCAGTGCCTTAAATTCTAAACATTCGAGTTATTGAAGGCTATTATTTTCGAGTATCCTGTCAAACAGTTCAACGGAACATATTAAAAAAAAAACACCTCATGACGAAGAAATCCACGAACTAAGACTGCTTTGCTGCTACAGTCAATTGAGAAACACAAGTCAAACTTTTCAAGAAATCAACAATTTTCTCCTCGCTTTTAAAGCTTAAAGGTTTACATAGTAAGCTTAATGTTTAGTTCTCATGGTATTCTTACCTGCTTGGCTTTGTGTCCTCTTGTTGTCCACGGAAAGAAAAGAAAGCATTGACTGCTGCCGCTTCATCGTGGAAACTGAGCGGCAACAAGCGTACGGGTCACATGCAGCTGTACAAAAGGATTGAATTGCACCAGGAAGCCCGCGAAAAATTGCTCTTGCTTCGAAAGGTACTGTACCAGCCAGCAATTAAAGAGCTGCGTACACTTTTTATTTTTCCATCTTTTCATTTATTTTCTCAGTTACGATCACTGTACATGGGTGGAACAAATTGCGTATTTTTTTTTAACAACTTGTTGAATTTTCAAAACCTCCAAGCGGTTACAGGCAGTAATAAGTGCTGCTTCAAGCGGTAAATTTTACCGGTTACCGCCTGATAAGGAAAACCCTGAGAGTTACACTGTATTGGAAATTTTGTTTTGGTTTGACATCTTCCTTACCTTTTTTCTTAATTCCTCTGAAATAATTTCCATGTCTCGCATGGGGTGCACATCTCCTTCTATATGCGTTACATCCTCGCCCTCAAACGCACCTGTTAGAATCAAATGAACATTTCTAAACTGCATGAACAACATGTATGCAAAGACGAACAGAAAATGAACTGTACTTACGTATCATATGGAAAATAGCATCACATGCCCATATATGTGATAAGAAGGCATTTCCCAAACCCTACAGATGAAAGAAAATTCTAGTTTTACAAGTTGGTATTACAGTACTGCAATCAATTTATGGGATCCTGAACAGAACAGTCTGGGGGAGGGGCGGATACCCAAGGGGTTAGGAGGGGGGTGGGGTTGGTCTCTGTATATTTTTTGGGTGGGGGTGTGCCGCTGGGACTCTGAAACCCTTACCCTATACCAGACCATGTTCAGCTGATTTTGCAACCCTATACCAGACTAGGCACCAAACACTCCCTTCCCCATCCCAGACTTGCTATTTTTAGAACTGTATAACTGTTAGTGTTTTTAATGGAAGAAAAACCATCTGTCAACAATCTTGCCATGATGATTTTATTTCCGTTTAGGGAAGCCTCTTTCTCTTCTAAGTTTCAATTCCTATTCTGGACTTAATTCTTCATACCACTGATCAGTTTCTTGGCAAATGATACCCTATTCTAGACCAAAACTCTCTGATTTCTATACCCTATCCCAGACTAAACTGCTTGAAAACCATACCCTTCACAGCGGCACACACCCATATAGCTTATATACATGTATGAGAGTAGCCCCCCGCCCCGGAGGGCAGATACATGTACTCCCATATAAAAGTGATCGGGGTGCCCATAATTTTTTTAGTCCTCTAATGTAAATAACAGTTTTTAGTATTTTCAATTGTAATAAAATTATTGTCGTACTACCCTGATAGCGACAACTAAATGTCAACTATATTGCAATTTTTGAGTATTTCCCCTTCCATTTCTTTCTCTTTCATGTGAGTTTAAAGAATTTGGTTCACTCATGATCATACCTGGCCTTCATGTGCCCCTTGAACCAGGCCAGCAATGTCTGTTACATGGAGAAAAGCTGGAACTTTGCTGGAAATAAAAATCAATCAAATCAAGCTACAGCTGTAAGAGCGGGATTTTCAATTAACTGTCATAAAATCAAAACCAAAGCCAAACACATGAGAGCAAGTCACATTTATTGGTTTTACTTCTGATTGGTTAAGAAAGTGGCACAAGATTTTTTAGTCACTAATAAACTGGCTAAAAAAAGAAAAACATCTTGCTCCCTGACGAGAAGTATCTCTTCACTGGAAAAAGTGTTAAGTATTGTTCCACATAAGAACGATAGCAAACTTCATTGTTCTGCGGCATTAGCTCTTTCCCACATAGAATATCTTTGATTTCAAGAATAGAGGAGGAGCTGATGGTTAATAATTATATTTCATTATAAAAATAAAGAAAATCCATTTGCGTCAAATAAATTTTAGGAAATGTTCGTGCTTAACCAATCAGAATAGCAGAAGACAATAGCTAATAATTTTGCTTCTTTGATGAAGTTCCCCAAATACAATTTCTTTTAAAAATTGTATGTTGTGCGATTGGGTCTCAAATTACTTGAAACCTTAAAAAAATTAGACAAAATGCACCTTGAACCTTAACTTTTTAGCAGTTTTTGAGTCTAGGCCAATGAGATCACTATTTGTAACAATGAAAAATCTTGACATTCCATCGTGTTTGACATTCCATTGCCATTCAGCGCTATCCTTCTTATGCGGATCATTACTTAATCTGTTGTGTCACCAAAAATACAGTTTGAGTCTTGTTACCTTGCAGGTTTGTGAAAATCACATAGAAAATCCCATCTTTCATCAGGAACAGCCACTCGACGTGCATGAACAGAAGGCAAAAATTAAGAATTAATTATTGTTTTATGTGGACTGTTTAATAAAATAACATCAAAAATTTCAATGTCTGATTCAAGGTCACCTGGAATTTGTTACATGCATGACAAAATTGGATGATACTTATTTTCATTAGGATCTGAAAAAAAAGAAAAGAAAAAAGAATGTTAAATAAAAAACTAAACACAAAGAGTACAGTTATTCACTATTCACCAGGACTGCCACTAATTTTTGAAGTAAAACCATACTCTTTTGTATAGCTTTTAACACCCCTAGAGGAATATATTGGCATTTGGAAAAAGTTGTCAATTTCCATTTACTAGAAACAGGCCTAAATACAGGGCTAAAAAAAAACTAAAATTTAAGTTTGCCCTTTGGGCAAGCAAGTCTTATGAATGGATCGCCCCATACAGTAGATTCTTTTTTGGGGGCACCTCACTGTAACAGATACCCTGTTATAAAAAATAAGAGCTGTAACCCTGGCAAATAAAAATGACTGAAAATAGCTCATGTTTCTACATCCTGTCTCCATTACCAACACCAAATAATGTCCCAAAGGTACAAATATATCCCTCATACAGGGCGCGACAAAAGCGCTGTCCGATAGCCCGGGGCTAGTGAAGCGACCCGTCGGGCTAGTGTCTTTTTGTCGGAGTTTGCCCGACGGGCAAGCAATATTTGTTGCCTTTTGTCATCATAAAGCATAAAGTTAAGAATTAAAATAAGAAGTGTGTAATAAACAGTTCTCTAGTGAAAGTGAAGGTGAGGAACATTTTAAAAATGTAAGAAAATATCAACAGGGAACAAAAGAAATGGAATTGAATGATGCGTTTCCGTAAATAATTATAATGTAGACCAATGTACAGTAGCGGCCGTAATTGCGTTCACTCCTCTGCTTTTAGGTCTTTAAAATCGCTGTTGTTTTCATTGTATTAAGTTCAAAGTAAACCAGTTAGGATCTGTCTTGTCGATTAAGACCGTTTTCTTCAAACAAGTTAGACAACTTGAACATTTCCCGACACAGTCGTTGCGTTAATTAATACTGCCGTGGATAGATTGTTTTTTCCACGAACGGCAAATATTTTTGCCGTCTGCTGTTTGCCATTTTCATGGGAAAGTGAGTAGTTTCACGTTTCTCAAACTCATGAACATGTGAATTAACTTCGATTTTTCTAGTGGATTTATTTTACGATTCGAGGAAAAGTAAGGATAATAAACTGCAAGCTGCCGTTTGCCGTGTACGCATAGAACGTAGACTTTCTCAAAGTCCGTTTTTCGTTTCTCGCTCGCTCTCACGACTTTGTCGCTCGCTTCTCGCGACTTCGTCGCTAGCTTTTCGCGACTTCGTCGCGCTCTCAGGGGCTTCGCATGATCGCAGTCGACTTGTGGCAAGTCTAGCGTAGAACGCCGTGCGTAATGTAATCTCTTGTTACTCGCAAGCAAGTCACGTAATATAAAATGTGCTATTTTTGTTGTATCAAACTTCCGAAAGGGCTTGCAAGATATTTTACGTTATCCAAAGGCGAAAGACTTCGAGTAAGAGTACTAGTTTCATTGATCAATTGATCATAACTTTCATAACCTGCGCAAAAATAAGTTTTTCTCGTAATTTATAATTTATTCCGCAACATTCGCCGTCGGGAGCGAACACAGTTGGAGATTTTTTGCCTCTAGGTGTAATATTCATCCCTTGTTTAAATTAAATTTTTGTTTGTTTTTAATAATTAATTTACTTTTGGGCTAGCTCTTCAGAGCTCCGGGCTAGTAAACTAAAGCAGCAGCTTGCCCAAAGGGCAAGCTGATTTTTTCATTTTCATCCCACCCTGTCATAGCAGAAGTTGACCACAGTACTAACATATTCTACATGGAGGTGTATAGCACACATCATCAAATCAGATCTACAATCCAGCTGGCCAATTGGTTTGGGACATTTGACACTTTAACAAAAACATAACTTTTGCATAAACTCCCTTCCCCCAAGAGCAACGTTAATATCCAAGAGTAAGGAGCTATTCACATGATACTGGAATGAGTTTCATTCCGGAAAGAGTTTCATTTTTTGCCAGAATGAAGTTTGTAATGCATTCACATGACAAAATCGACCGGCTAAGCCTAAGGCATTCTCACTTGGGTGGTTTTAACAGCAGATCGGAAAACAAAGATGGCAGAGGTTTCAATAGAAGGCGGCTACCAGCGATAGATCGCCGGGTACTTTGCTCCTTGCCGCCGCCTACTCCACACGATCAGATCAAACTTTGGCTCAAATTTGGTGCAGATACCTCACAGTTCAGTCAAACTTTTGCTTATGTTTATTTCTTTAAGTTTGAGAAGACAATTCAGTAGATTTTATGGCTGAAACATTTCACTGTGTTCTGTTTTCTGAGTAATGATATTGCCTACGGACTTTGTGCTGTTTGCCGACGCCATCTTGGAAAATGGAGTGCAAAGAGTGCTGGGTAAAACACGACAATACTCTATGTAATTATAAAACACCACATTTTATCTCCGAGAACAAACCAAGATGGCAGAAAAGCGCCGACAGCCTGGTTTACTGGAGCGACAGGGTGGTTTACTTTCAGCCAGTCGGTTTTTCCTCTTCTGTTTTCATAATTCTATCGAGTGTTTAACTTCTCACATGGCTGCAGCCATCGGGGAAAGATCAAGAAAACCACCCACTTTACCGTCAGGTTTTCAATCTTCAAGCAGTGGGAAGTGCTGGACAAGCGATCTTGAAATTTAAGTTAACTATTTTTGTTGTGTATCAGTAACGGATAATAAACATAATTTCCCTGTAAAATGTGAAGTAATAAGAGCATTTTCTGCACAATTTTGGTTACCTTTTTAGAGGGAAATACCTCTTGGAAAATGCTAGAAATGGCATTTCCGAGCCTCTAGATTTAAAAATTTTCTGCGGGGGCATGCCCCCAGACCCCCCCTAGAGGCTCACGCCTCTGGCACTCGCTTTCACAGCCGCTTACTTTTTATAAACAACCTGCTACTCAAAAACTTAGTGAAAGCACTGAGATGGTGCAAGTTTCGCGCGACGATGCACATGCACCACTCATCCCAGACTACATGGTTTGCAGTTTTCACCTTGGGACGAAGTTTGTTATCAGTTGACATGATACCAGAACAAAATGTCATACCAGAACGAGAATTTCATTCAGATTGAAACCCGGAATGAACACATTCCTAATTAACTCATTCCGGAATGACTTGTACGGGAACAAATTTTGTCTCGGTATCATGTAAACAGATACAGAGAAATATATGGAGATGGAATAAACTCATTCTAGTGAATAAAAGTCATTCCTGTATCACGTGAATAGCCCCTGAGACAAGCATCCCACTTTTAAGGCAATTTGTAGACTTCAACATTGTATAGGGGGTGGGGAGGGGACAAACTTCCTAGATTAGATTTTATTGACATTAATCATCAGCGATTTTCATATTGTCCACCAAAAATGTCTGAAAATGGTGTTCAAAGTGTTCCTAAACCAATTGAATAGATCAGAGAGGCAGGACACTTGAAGGGATAGAAAATCTTCAAAAGTGAAGGAGACAATTTTCATGGAAGAAAAAGAGAACAGAAAATCTGACACCTTACTGAGAATTCTACAACATAAACTAGTAGTGATCAACCATTAGGAAATGCATCCACACAAAAGAAGGTATGTGGAAATGTTTGGGGAGATGCCAAAGTAGATACCAGTTCCTCCCCGTTTGCCTGTGAAAAGAACCAAAGAATCTTCAGGGGCGGGGGGGGGAGCTAAAGTGGCGTTGAAACAGAGAAACAAATAAAGGCTGAATTTATCCGGCTACTACACAGGACACCCAACACAGATTAGGATTGTGCGAACTCAATAATGAATTTGATGGTTAGCTTTCAGTTAAGGTAAGGGTTAGCAGTTCATACATGTATATGTTGTGGTTCAAATTTTTCTTTGGTTCAATTTTTTTTAAACCAGTTTGATTTTTGTTTTCCTTTGTCTCAGAATATGATAATGAATCTGAGACAAAGGAAAAACTGGTTTGAAAATTTTCAAACCAAAGAAAAATTTGAACCACAACATATACATGTAGTTAACCCATTCGCTCCTACACCGGCCAAAACCGGCCGTACAATACTCCACTGCTTTAAAAAATTGCAACTTTCTCAATCGCGCCAACATTGCCCTAACTAGCAGTTCTGAGCATTGACTAGAAAGTCCTCAAATTGAGATACCCAATAAACACAAAAAAGTCAGCGATTTTTGCAGAATATCAGCGTTTGAATTTGGACAATAACAAAAATGACCGTTTTTAACGTCATAGAAAAACAACAAAAATCACGTTTTTGCCTTTAGTTTTTTTTATTCAAATCATCATGGCAAACCCAAAAGTCAACATTCACAGCAAAATTCAGTCCTAGTCCTAGCTTAGCAGTGAATTTTTTTGCTCTTATTCGTTGCTCGGGCCGAGCTCTAGCCTCTCGTTCTAATGCATACTGACCTTGCCTCAATTTTCAATATCACCACCGCACTGCATGCTGGGAAATCGCCAAGAATTTTGACAGCATTCGTTTCTTTCCGCACACATTTCATATTTATACTACGTCCACAGCCACTCCGACCCACCGCCGAAATTTCGCGCTTGTTGTGTTCTCCTGTGGTCGCAACTTCCAAAATATGCCGCGGTAGGTCGAGAAATTCATCCAGAGTCGAGTCCCAAAGCTGCTTCGTTTCCAGGCGGCCATTTTTCCAGTTCAACGAGCAACGAGCCAAATTCGTAAACGAAGTACAACAACTAACTCGCTTCATTGAGAAGTGGACTCTGAACTACCTCCAAGCTTAATGATGCTCACCAGGCAGCTACTAAAGATGAAAAATGGCTGTGAACTTACCAAAAATCGTAGATAATTCATATTGGACCCTTTATTGCAAATCAACGAAGCAAAATGAGATCGTCACAATGACGTTTTCAGTAAACTCGAGCCTTCAGTGTTTTAGAACAGCAGCACTTTCAATGGTAACTTCAAATATGGAGTCACGAAATCCTATGGGGCGTGTGAATGCAGAAAATCGCTCAAAAACGTAAAAATTCTCAGGAGTGAATGGGTTAAATTTAGGCCTAAACAACACAAGAAGCTATGTGGTACTCTCATAGTGTACAGGAGTCCGAAAGGGTAGGCTCTGTAAGCCTAAGCTTAGCTGAGGTCACAGGTTCAATCCTGAGGGAGGGGATTTTAGTGTCGACATCACGCTATACAAGTCTCAATAAGGTGTTTGACAGCTTGTAGGGACCTCTCATCTATCCCTTCAAGTGCTTTCCACATTAATCATCGGAGATTTTTAAATTGTCCACCAAAAATGTCTAACCCGAGTATCAGGCCTTCCTTTGGAAAGCCCCCGAAAGCCTGATACTCAGGTTAAAAATGTCTGAAAACGGTGTTCAGATTGTTCCTAAACCAATTGGGCAGGATTGTAGAGATCAAAGCGATCATTACTGACGCTTTCCTTACTGACAGTATACTAACCTATTGTGCAGAATGGAAAATTTTCCGCTGCCGCTGCACTTTTGGTCAAAACATTGAAGAAGGTCGATTTCCTGAAAATTCCACGTGGAAAAACAACAGACGTCGATCGATCAAAATAAATAAAGACCTCTTTCAATTTACCAGATCTTACACGTGATTTACTCACCCGACATTCGGAAGCCCTACAATTCCACATTTTAGCGACGTTCCAAATCTTCCCATTAAAGGAGTCGGCTTCTCCTCTTCCTTCTTTTTCGGAGGCATTTTGAAACTGATTGAAACAGAAAAACACCGTAAAATTAACCTGTTTTCAAATATTACAACAGTCGATGCAATTCTTGCAAAATGGCGGATCAGCATAACAGAGCATACTCTCTTTGATTAACCGCTGAAAGATACTCACTGGCTGGGTGCAATGGTACGCGCTTTCTGATTGGCTAACGATCAGCTGATCGTGTCTGGCGGGAAAACAGGGATCATAAACACAGCTTTTGAGCTTGGATATCGACACAAGAAAAAGGAACATAAATTAGAATTTTCAAAACGAACTTACATCTTGGAAACGTTTTTCACTGGTATTTCAAGATCATTTCCTGAAGAAATCAGAGGAGGACAAAAAGTGCTAAATCGGTGAATAGTATATACCAGGCTCCTATTCCTAATAAACGAAAAAAAGCAAGGCTGATTCGACAGTGAAGGAATATAAAAATGTAATTTATCCAATATTTCAAAAGGCACGGCCTTTCTTCTTCAGGGTATTACAAATATTTTAATATATTAATATATTTTAATATATTTGTAATACCCTGAAGAAGAAAGGCCGTGCCTTTTGAAATATTGGATAAATTACATTTTTATATTCCTTCACTGTCGAATCAGCCTTGCTTTTTTTCGTTTATTACTATTATTTATAGCTGATTAGATCCTCAATTTGGATCCGGTGCTTCTGTTTTGTTACGTTGGTCCTAATGCCTATATTTAATTGTAATTCCTATTCCTAAACCCTAACAAGAGGAATGTTAGGGTTAGGGTTTAGGAATAGGAATTAGGGCGGGACTTAACCTAAATTTGAATGAAATTTGATGAGGTTTTAAGAAGGGATAGGAGTAAGAAAATGATTTTTGGAACACCAACAGACAGTCGATACCCACACAAGAGCACCCCAGGTTGCTAGTGGACTAACTTGGTATCCATCTATTAATTATTAACTACAAATTCTAATTTTAAAACTTCACTAAATCTTCAACATTTCTTATTTCTCTAAATTTTACCAATCCTTTGAGAAAAACTATTTCCTCGGCAAACATACCCAAAAATCACCCAAAAATTTACAAAACACCCCATAACGTAGGTTTAAGTTTTAAGCATAGAGGTTTTGGATTGCTTGAAACTTGAACGAGATATTTCCATTAAAGCCATGTCAAGTGGCGGAAAAGTGGCGTTTAGGTTAAGTCCTGTCTTATATTACCCCTAAATCAGTAGAAACTATTCTCCAATTTAGCGCTTACCGCACCATACTCGAAGAAAATTGCCCATAATGCACCTGTCAATGGTTTCCCCCAGCAGGGGGGGGGGGGGGGGGGGTAGGGGTATCGGCCATACTCACGGGGTTTGACATTAAATTGCCTACCCTGGGTTGGGAGTTTGTGTTGCCCTAGGGTCGGGAAGATTGTCAACATTGGGTTGATGGGGACAGTAGAAGTACCATACACGACACGTAACCCGACATTTTGGCGCGTTTGGTGAACATTCACTGATATGATGATCTTGAGAAGGTGAGCGAAGAGCTATTTATCATATTTCTCCAATCTTTTATATTTAAAAACTTTCCTTCTTTGCACTATTAGCCGATATATCGATTTTTTTGCCTGCTGGCATTAAGTGAAGTAATTTGGATGTGATTTGAACCGTGTAAAATATGCCAAAGTGTCTTACTTTTGACATAATTATTTATAAGATTTTTTAAATTAAGCTTAAGTTGTTTGGATATTTTACAGAATTTCCCTAGGATGGGGGAATTTGAATGGAAATTTTTGCCCCAGGGTGACTAAATTGACCAAAATTTGAAGGGAAAATGTCAAACCCCGTGGGTATGCCCGATACCCCTCCCCTGGGGGAAACCATTGACAGGTGCATAATTTCATTGCAAAAGATTTAAGCAACTAATATTCTTCATCTTCAACTAGGTATGTTTTGGTCTATTTATTATTTTACCTTTCTGGTACTGTTTTGAACTTTCAATTTATGTGCTCCCCGCCATGCGTTAATCTAGGGTTCTCTTTTCTCCAATAATGTCCTACTTTTTTGAGGATGAATGGGGGAGAGGAACTTCCTTTCAAGGCCCCACCTCTTTCTCCCTGTGACCCTCCCCCGCCCCATATTACCAACATGTGTCTGTCATGTCTATGTCTTTGAATTGTAAATGAGTTTGATAAGCCATCAGCCAGAACAAATGAAGGAATTAATGTCAGCCTCAAGGTACAGTAACCTTCAAGCAGAGAATTCGTGGACAGACTCATAGTTTCCAAAAAAAAAACAAAATGTGAGAACAACACTTTTGTTAGCATAAGCACATGAATTAGGCAAAAAAGAAGGAAAATTAGATCCCTCAAGATTAAGAACAATTTTCTGATTGGTTACTGGCAATATTCATATCCAAGTAACATAACATCAATGTTGAAATTTGTAGTCTTTTCTCAAAGGGTCAATCCCACATCCTCCTTACAAGGGAAGGGGGCAAAAGAGACCCTGGAATAATACGTTGCAGTTCTCTATTTTGTGTCACAAAATATTGACTATACATTTTCACAAAGAAGAAACAAACACACATAAAAAGGTACTGTTTTGAGTTAGAGAACTAGTAAGAGGTGATTCAATCCACACAGTTCATTCCACAATGTTCCGTGTAGTCACTGTTTACAGCCTCTCTATTTTCTCGGAGTCCGTCGCGTACGAGAACTGCCGGTAAGCGAAGCGAGCGCGGTGCACAAGCACAAGGGGGTGGGGGTGGGGCGAGGGGAACCCCGCCCCCACCCTCTCGCAGTCCGCGCTCGTGCTCAGTTCCTGTCCGTTCGCCAGCAGTTCTCATACTCGACGGACTCTTAGAAAATAGAGAGGCTGTGAACAGTCAATGTTCCGTGAGAAAAAAATGCACTAAAATTAAAACACACGTGAATCTCTTCCCTGAGTTTAATAAAAATATCTTAACTACACAGTAAGTTTTGATAATTAAAAAAGAATTTACAAATATACCGAGTTCCTGTTAATAATCTCACGAAAGCTATATATGCATTATGTACTTACTAAGTGAAAATACATTATCAATTCAGTATAAAAACTCTGATTATATACCTTTCAACCCATTCCCCCTAAATATTAAGTAAACACCAGATAACATTAGTCAACTCTCGCTTAGTGTACTCCTGGATAATTCAGTATTATACAACTGGTTCTCATGCGATACTGTGGGCACCACCTTCAAGTGTTAAAGAACTTGCGCAGCATACACTAAGACTGAATTTTATTGCAACATTTATATAAGGTATAGTAAAGTTGCACACATTTATTAAGCCATAGACAGCTCAGCATGGTTTCTGTATAGCATAAAACAACTTGGTGGTATAGATAACTCTCTCAGAGCAGGCACCTCTGTAAGGCAGACACCCCTTCAAGGTGGATATATCAACATTGGCTGCCCGTTTTCACTAATTGTCTGTAACTTACAAATGCTTCTTTAACCCTTTCGCTCCCAGAGTCAATAATGGAGACATGTAGTGTAGTTCTAACTTTTGAGTCTCAGTGGACGAAATGCTATGGTGTGACCATTCAAATGAAACCTCTTCAGCAGTACTTTTGCATGGTACCATTTGTTCTAACTTTTAAGTCTGTAAACGAAATCCTATGGTGTGACCATTCAAATGAAACCTCTTCGGCAGTACTTTTGCCTGGTACCATTTGTTCTAACTTTTGAGTCTGTGGATGAAATCCTATGGTGTGACCATTCAAATGAAACCTCTTCAGCAGTACTTTTGCATGGTACAATTTGTTTCTCAATATTTTGCAAAATGAAATTTGGGATTTTTCTTGAATTTTGTTGTTTGGCACTCTTGGGAGTTCAAGGGTTAAAGTGGCCAGCTAGAACTAAAACATTACACAATTACCGTATTATGTTAGAGACACCTGCTGAGATCTCAACTCCTGACTTTTAGATTAAAAGTCCAAAATTCTAACTGTCACTAAAATAAATTAACCAACACGCTTCCATGCAGCACTTAAATGTAATATTTTTTAAAAAAATCAGAATTGCATAATTTTTTGCGTACAACACTGCATGTGTGTTCTCTTGAAGTTTTGAAATTTGTGGCTTTAACTTAAGGTGAAAATACTTAAAATTTATGTTTTTAAACAAGAGAACAAAATTAATATGCAACAATTAAATATAATTGTTTTTATGTAAATTAAAATATAAATCCATATTATGACAAGTTTTGTGTGTGACAAATCAATGCAATTCTGAGCAGAAAAAGGTTTCAACAAAATTGTCACCTTTAATTTTGCATAAAACCATTTTCATTCAGACTTTAATCATCTTTATAACTATACACCTAAACATTAAACAGCCACATAGATGTTCATATTACAGTAGAACCTCTCCTTACGGACACCTCCATAATATGGACACCTCTCTAGTACGGACAGTTCACTTGGTCCCACATACCAAATTCATACATTCCCTACCTCTATTAGTATGGATACCTCTATAATGCGGACAATTGGGCCTGTCCCTTTGGTGTCCGTATTAGGGAGGTTCGACTGTAATTTTGTAATCTAGTCGGAAAGAAGTGGGGCCTTAAGTGCTGAAGGCAATAACAATGTATTTCCCTAATGCTAATATTGTCTATGATTTTTAAATAACACTTTCCATTTCCATGACATTTTTGTAGGTTAGTAAATATGTCTTGTTATTAAAACGTTTATCACCTGTAGCCTGTTCACTGAGGCAGAGTCCCCATCTCCAGTCCTGGTGCATTTTATCTACACTTGTCCCCACTTGTCACTACTTGAGAGTCTGAAAATGCCTAAATATCACTTGCAGCTGGTCAAACTGTTTATAAACTTGTGACATCACAAGTGTACAAAGATTATAATTTGTGAGGTCAACTTTTTAAAGTGACCTGAAAATATATATTGTATTTTTTTGATGTTGAAGAGAAAAATAGATGCAGCTGAAAAAAATAAATAATTTAAACATGTCAACTCTAAAGATGATTCATGAATATAATTATTAATAACAAACACACAAATTGACATGTTTTCTCTATTCTTTGTTGAATGTTTCAATATTTATAATTACTGCCTCTGGGCGAGAAAACACTTTTAAAAAGCAACAACTATTATGAAAAAAGCTAACCATAAATCTCAAACCCATCAATGAATTATGAGAAAATTTTGTTTGCACCAATAAAATATATACAATTTGAATAAACTTATGTATACAGATAACACTATTTCATTTGGCTAGGCTCCAAGTTACTTCAACAACACGCAAAATGGCATAAATTAGCATACAGTCGTTGGTTGAACCAAGCCAACCGAGAAATCAACAACATGTACATTTCAAAACCCATAGAACTTAACACCCGATGAGAAGTTCTTTTTCTTATTTAGAACCTAACATGCTCAAATTTGCTTTTGAAGCGAACGATGCATATAAAAATGAATGGCTGATTGTCTTTCGATTACCGAAGTATTTCATTCAATCGCGCGTTTGAAAAGTTACTTGCTAAACGCCTTGTCCCATGTTAATATTTTGCGTCACTAAAATAGCGGTTCCTTGCGATCCATCCATCCGTACAGCGACAAATTCATGAGCAACGCTCATGTCGCTGAGGTATTGTTCGGTCGCCTCACCAGTAAAATACTCATTTTCAGTCAATTGGTTTTGATCAACCGCCACCGCTACACCGGGTATATTAACTCCAACAACTGCCGTTCGCTCCCTTTCGGTATCTTTCAAATCTGCCGTTCCTCCTTCCATAGCCGGTTGAATGTTTTGAACTTGTTGCAATTCTTGTTGCGGAATCGGCTGAATTGGAATGGGTTCCACGACTTGCATAGCATTGGCTTTCATGGGCTTCCCGTTCGAATGTGTTCTCACATGTTTTGACAAATGATCGCTCCGCATAAATCTCTTGCCGCATTCTTTACACGCAAATCGCTTTTCCCCCGTGTGAGTCCTGCGATGCCGCTGCAATTCGTCAGAACGAGTGAATCTTTTCCCACAAAACAGCCAGTTGCAAACGAACGGTCGCTCGCCCGTATGCCAGCGAAGATGCGCTCGCAAATGCGATGTCTTCCCGTACACTTTCCCGCAGCCTGGTATATGACAAATATGCTGCTTTCGGCCGTCAGCTGTCCTCCCTTCGCCTTCTCTGCAATTCGGACAAGTGCAGGCAACCCGGCGAAGCCTGCGGTTGCTCCCAGGACTGACATTTACGTTCAACGCAGCTACGTTTACATTTTGCGTTTCTTGCGAGGCTTCGGGTTGAACTTGCACTTGAATAGCGCCGTTTCCGTTTGTTGCGTTTGAAGGTGCCGCGATCACGTTAACCGTTCCCGTAGAAAGCCATTTATTGGGCTCCGTGCTCTCTTGTGTCAGAATGATTTGCCCTTGAGGAGTTCTCGTAACTTGAACATACGCTGGATTTTGCGCTGCGTTATCCGCCGCTTCTGAAGTTTGTTGTTGTGCTGCCATTATGGAAATACCTACGTCGTTATTTCCTGTGTATGTCGGCGAGGACACAACATACTGATGCGAAGGACTGCTAGTGTTTTTCGCCCACGATAAAGGTTTTCCTTGCCACCACGGTGATCCAACTGCTGCATTGCCTTCCCCCGCGTCCGATTTTATGGCCCAAGCGCCTGAATCGACCGCTTTGGTCAAATCATACTCCGGAGTATAGACGAGATTCACATTGGCTTCGTTGTTTGTTACAAACGTTTGTTGCGGCATAGAACACACGTTTTGTCCTGCATGACTTGTTGTAACGGCTGTATAATACATCTGCCCATTTTCCACCTGGCCTAGGGAGGTATATAAACCTGGATTGGAGTGATTTTGCGCTTGCAAAACGTTGGAAGCGCTAGAATGATACACACCGTCATTCGCGTGCGATGAAGATGCATGTTCGGAGACCCACGAGGTATGGTACTCTTGTTGGGCTGCAAGTTGATTGATCGGCGTCTGAAGGACGGTGTTCGGCGCTTCAAAACCTTGTCCGATCTTGCTACAAGTCGCAGCTAGCAATGCCAGAGGAGAGGGTTGGATTTCCTGTCGATTAAAAGCGTTTGGTGGGCGGGCACAAGAAAAGGGGGTGTGAGTTTGAGAAGATGAGTGTGCCGTTCCAAATCACAATGCGATACAAACGGAATACTTGGTCTACTCACCTGAGACGAGTTCTGCGGCGGTTGTATGTACTCCATTTGTCTCCGATGTAGCGTGATGGCGGTCATTACGTGGAAATTGTCCGCTGATTGCTTTTACAAAGCGTTTTTTGTGCCCGCGAAACGTGAAAAACACATCGCGAGCTCTCTTTTTATGACAACGACTAGTTCGGGAGGACAGCTGCTCACAGAAGCATTCAAATGGTTTCTCGTTGTCGACCAATCAGCAAGCGACCTGGTTAATTTGATTGACAGTTCTGAACGCAATTGTAAATGGAAGCCATGTGCTACAGCTGTCATGGAGAAAATAGCTAGTTGCAATGCCAAAAGGGAGCGAAATCCTACAATTTACTTCTCGAGTAAATAGAGTGTTTAAAGTACTCCCTGTTATATACAATTAGTTTTATGCGTGGGCGAATGTTTACCTCAACTGTGGCAAAAGTCACCTCATTTTTGCGGAATTTGTTTCCTTTACCGAGTTCCGTTTTCAAGGACCTCACCCAACATTCAGCTCTTCTTCATTCAACATTCAGCTCTTCTTCATTCAATTCTTCATCCAATGTGAAGCAATAGATCGTTCACGGTATCTGTAGTTTAGTCGATTCTTCTTGATTCAATTCTGACGATTGTAGACATTATGGTGTTTATAAAGCGGCGGCGTAGTCCCGGAGCCTTACATTTAAACGCCAAGCAAAAATTAACTTAGTCCTAAACACGGCTTAATTCAATTTTAATTGACATATCGAAAATACTCAAATTGTTGTTTGTTTGTTTTTTCATCGATAGCTAGCCAGGCTTTGCGAAATATAATAACTATCTCAACTATAAAAGGTACTTAACATTGTATCTTTATATAAAAAGGGAATATCTAAAAGCTACCGATTTAATTGACTTGTTAATTAATGATACAAAGTTTCTCAACACGCCGTTTGAAAACGATTTTTTTTTTTTAAGTCTTTTTTTTTGGCTGGGATTGTTTAAGTCTAACTTTATTCTTGTAGATTTTACATTTGTGAAATGCGTTATCACTAAGTATAGATGTGTCTGAGTTTACAATGTATTAAAAACAGGAATATGTTCATCTCACAAACGTATGTTACAGGTATTGCTTACGTAGTGGCAGGAGTGCGTGGGCCTGGTAACGTAATGGTTGGTGTGTCAGTTTTGGAGAACAATTTTAGTTTTAACCCGTTAACTCCCAAGAGTGATAAACATCAAAATTCAATAAAAAATCTCAAATTTGATGTTGTAAAATATTGAAAAACAAATAGAACCTGCCATGCAAAAGAACATGGTTACACCATAGGATTTCGTCCACGGACTTTGTTCGATATGCATTTTTGGGGATATTATCTGCTCCTGATATCATATAAAATTAATTATAAAAGTCGAGTAAGCCGAACGTTAATGTAACGATGAAATTTTTTTAAATCAGTGTTAAAGCCAGGAACTGGGAAATTTAAATGTCTGTAACAAAACATGGGGCGAGAGACAAACGCAAATTGTATTTTAGGACAGTGGTGCATTCAAATCGAGACCATTTACACTGTAGATGAATATTTTCCACAAAGCAATTCCCAATTCCGTTAGCAATTTAACGAGACATTTGTTCCAATTTGTTCCTTGTCTTTATTCGCGGGATTAATTTATAATTTATTTATAGTTTGTAGTTTCAGACAGTGGGAAGGGATTAGGTATTGTCGCCGAACTTTAATTCGTCGAAAATACCCGAACAAATCCTGATTGATGTTATTTACAAAGACAAAATCACTTCGGAAATGCTTGGCTTGAACAGATTGCCAGACAATAGAATATTCACGAATATCAAAGTCCATAACCATTTATTGTCTTCTGCACTTATAGACTTCCCGGGCGTTACCGACAAGGAAAGACCCTTCAGTTCTGTACGAATTCCAAGAAAAGAAGGCCCTTTGTACCGAAAATCTGTTTTTTTTTTTCAATTTGAGCTAATGTCACTCCGGGTCCTCTCTTTTTTCACTTATTCAACCCAACCCCCACTTCTCCCCCCCCCCCCCCCCCCTCCCCCCACACACCAAAAAAGGGAAAAGCTGTGGGAGCGAGGTTGTCCGGGCTCCTTCCTTAAACCGAAGCAAGCGTGAATTCGTGGTTTTTATCCTGACTCGAGGTCTTGATGCAAACATTCGACTATCAGCTCATATATTACTAATTACTAAAAAAAATTAGCCCGAGGAAATGGCAGAGATACTGATGCACTGTTCATTGCCCAAAACAATTGTTTCTGTGCAGCAGAGCAAAAACCGCGGACTGGAAAGCCGAACTCGTCTAATCTCGTCCCCCGGCCCCAGGGCCTCCCTTCTCAGCTTTAAAAATGGCGGCCTTGTCGAGTGTCAACATGATCTCGAGAGCAGAAAGGTGTGATTGCTGGTCGTCTGGCTCTGCTGAAAGCAAGCGTATACACCTTATTCATAAATGGCTGCGGATTTATTATTCTTTTGTATTTATTTTAATTAGCCTCACAAGCCTCGTTAGCATGTGCAAAATTCAAAAGAATTTTCACGCTAAAATGAGGCTAGTGAGGCAAATTAACATAGATACTAGTAGTAATCATAGATTATAGTGCGTCTCCTTATCCCGTGGCACCTCGTCTTAGACTAGTACCTCAGTTTCATGAGTTAATTCAGCCACTGTTGAAAAGGGCTATGTCGCGAGATATGTCACGCAGGCAAAAACGTCGGGCCGTCATCAAACAAATTCACGCTATCGCCGTGGAATCGGGCAAAATCCTGCCGTGCTGTGTACTCCGAAAGGTCTCAGATTTTTCGATTCCGACATATAAATAGTATATTTGTCTTGATTTCATTTCGGTTATTTCTCCGATTCTGAAATGATACTCCTCAGTACATGTACCAATACCGGAACCGGAAATGAGAAATTTCGACGTTTAAGTCACGCAACATTCAACGTGAAATTTCGCAAGATTATTCGGATAAAATTACAACTACCAATTGCAAGTTAGACACAAGACTGTTGAATATAATTCCTTTATTAGCTAGACAAATTTTAGTCACAAAACTGCGAAATCTTTAGTCGCAAATGCGCCCGATACAGGCGCAATTTCGAGCACTGTAAAGTTAAATTATCTGCGTTCGCCTGCCGCGGCCGGTCAGTGAATTATTGCTACAAGACATAAGCGAATTGCACCGTACCGTAGAACATCGCGAAGAACGACGTCGGTATTTAGGTGAAAGCTTCCCAAATCAGGCAGAGAACCACAGCAAAATCAAGATAGAACATTCAAAACATACCAGAACGGCAGCGAGGAAAATCTGTAACTTCTTGCTTGATTCCAAAGAGACCGTGACCCAACAACTTACTTGGTCCGGAGAAGAACCTTCGTCCAATTTTTCCACTGCGTACTTTTACTAGGCATTGAAATATTGAGCCGTACGATTCCAAAATCGGGAAAATATCCGAAACTAAATCAAGACAAATAGATTATTCACATGTGACATTTCGGAACCCCAGCTCCCCAGGATGATGGCTGATTTGCACACGCGATGCTGGATACTATTGTGACGTTTCAAAATGGCGCAGATTTGGTACCGACACTTTTCTCGATTCGTTCCGCTTAGCCGACAAGATTAGGAAACGTCTCCTTCGTCGACGCAATAAAAGAATCATGAATCGGTCGCCATTTATGAATAAGGTGTATAATGGCTCAATATAAAGCTAGCGTGCGTGCTTCTCATGGTATAACGTAGTGACGTAGGACTGGTGACAGAATGATTATCATCATTTCAATGGGATTTGAAGCTTTAATGATAATCGTTATTCTGGTCTCGAGATCATGTACATGATATACTTTGTCCAGGAGCGCTTTCCACTTAGGCACAATTTCCGGTTCGACCGGTTCAAATGCAAATGTAAGGGTCTGGTTTGCGCTCCTGGTTTCTGCGCCTGGCCGCCATATTAAAAACGGAGAAGGCCCTGGAGACGAGGCTGGAACTCCACCTCGTCCCCAGGGCATTCTCCGCTTTTTTCAAATTCAAAATAGTAGGTCGGGACACCAATGCCCAGACTCCAATAGTTTTTAGGACCCGGACCGATATTCGCAACGAGCTTGCCAGAATCAAGAGTTTTATAAAACGATTTGATAAAAAAGCAAGGCTGATAAACGGTACGGAAACGACTATATTTTATTATATATATTTTTTGGATATTTTACAAATATAGTCGTTTCCGTACCGTTTATCAGCCTTGCTTTTTTATCAAATCGTTTCATTATTTTATACAGTCGAAGCCACAGGGAGCAGAGGAGCCAAATTTGACCTTTACGCGTTCGATCTTCGATCTGTTGTTTACGAGTCTGTTTTCGCCCCAGCGGGACCCCAAGCGTAATCGGAGCTTTCCGTTGGGTAACCGCAGATTCCTGACTGTGGGCGCCACAAAATCGTTACGCAGTAATAAGAGAGACAAGGGAGGAAACAGATTTGAGCCTAATTTTTTATCCCCGATCACACGCTTATAATACAATAAAAAGTTCTGATTTTCGGCATGTAGCTTTATATGGACAATCTCTGGACAGCTTTTCAACAATTTCGATGAAGAGATCCATTAAACACTCCTTTCGGTGATCGCTCTTTATGGCGTTCAAGTTGACTTTCGTAGGATGTGGACCGCAACATACTGGTGACGGAAATACGTCATACGAGAGGTGTGCGCATGACCGGAAGCCTTTGGCATGAGTTTATTCATCTAAACATGTTAGCGTCTTTTTCACGAAAACATGCCATTTTTTCCGGAATATCTTCGATCAGTGCCATTCGGTGATTGTTTTTGTCCGCTAGGTGAATATTGCGAATAATGTGAATATTATAAAGGTCTGCGAAGGAAACAGGCAAGCTCGATAAAATGTAAGGACGTGGTGGAATTCGAATCCTTGTGGAATCAAGGCATGTCTGATGCAAGGTGAGAAGTTTTCACGCCTCTTGTGGTCCATGCTCTTGTGGTCCGTCTAAGCTTTTAATGTCAAGCTGATTGAAACTTCTGTTAAAACCCATATGATTGTTTAGGCTAAGCTGTAGATGAATTCAGGGCCACTTCTTGCGTTGACACTTAAGAAAAATATTATCTGTGACTAGCACTGTATACGTTCTGAGTTTCTTCGCATGCAATGAGCTTCACTAGACGACATTATAAGATTTTCCTCATTCGCAACGCGTTTCATTTTAAATCTCCCTGCGCTCCGATCAGCTACCGTGTTGTTTTGAATTTTAAACGGTTGGCGTAACTTCCGTTTTATTGACGGCATGTCATTTTCGGAGTTTTTACTTCCGTCACCAGTATGTTGCGGTCCACATCCAACGAATCACGTGGTACTATGTTTCTTCCCTTGTCTCTTTTTCTTCTCGGTACTTCGTGCCTCACTCGGAAAGCTTACGCTTTCCGGAAAGCGCCGATCACGCTTGGGGTCCCGCTGGGGAAAAAACTCGAAAACAACAGATCGAATAACGCAAGACACAGTGCGCGTATAAAGCTCAAAGATCGAACGCGTATTAGGTCAAATTTGGCTCCTCTGCTCCCTGTGTCGAAGCTCTCGTAAGCGGACACCCTCGGAACGCGAAAAAAGTGTCCGTAACTGGAGCTGGCCGCTTACGAGAATGGTTCTCGTAAGCGGCCACTAGAGGTGTAGGGGATGGATGGCCGCTTACGGGAGCTTGCCCAGCTAACAATAAATACAGTACCGTATTGGAAATACAAAAAGTATACCGCCGTATTAAATGACATTTTTGTTTTATTGCGCTCTATACTGTACAACCCTACGATGTAATGACGATAACTGAACAGTATTACAGTGTATACTGCAGTACTAGGACTTTCCCTTAGTGATTTTTAAAAACAACAAATTATAATTGCAACCGACATCAACATATTCAACATTAACAGCCTCAACAAAAAGTAGTGATACAGTTTAAAATGTTTACGACCTGTGTGTCTTCAGTCAGGCTTCTAGGATTTTCTTTGGGGTGTCCGCTTACGGGAGCTTAAAAACAAAGAAAAAGTCTAAGTCGTAATCTCTGAAAGTGTCCGCGGCCGCTTACGGGATTCAGTGTCCGCTTACGAGAATGTAAAAATACGGAGTTTGTATGGGAGTTAAAACGGGGTTTCAAACAAGGCGGCCGTAAGTAGAGCTGTCCGCTCACGAGAGTGTCGGTTAAGAGAGCTTCGACTGTAGCTGATTAGATCCTTTAGTTAGGATCCGATGCTTTTATTTCGTTACGGTGGTCCGTTGCAAATTACAGTTACTGTACTTGTTTAAGAGTTTTATAGGTCGTTTTCACCTGACATCACGCTTGTGTACGAAACAAAAGATTTCTCATTAGCTTCTCTTACTTTCTTCTGTGCTGGCGTACACCAGCATGGACGCTGTGCTTTTCTCAGGAAATGGTTGCAAACCACCTATTGATTTGCACAGCATTTTGTTAGTGGAAAATCGTCACCCTTATTACAACTATGGTTAAAATTCTGTTTTAAAAAATATAATTGATTTTAATGCTAACACAGTATATAAAATAAAGAGCCAAATAACGGCTATTTCTTGACCGCCTGACGCAACATCAAATTTGATGAATTGTAATCCAGTTCCATTGTTGTAATCCTGCACTTCATCCCCAAACTACTTGTTCCGTCTTGCTCCAAAGAAACTTTGTAACTAATTTAGTTGTGTTTGGAGGCATTTGGCGATATAACACGTACATTAGGCAAGTGGAATTTCGGTATTTCGGCGTTACACCGTCCTTTTAAGTTTTTGTATTAGCATTGTGATTGGCTAAAAAATCTCGCGCCACTTTCTCGACCAATCAGAAGTAAAACCAAAACCAATCGTGACTTGCTCGCACGCGTTTTCCCGCGCTTGGCGCCGCCGACATGTAACTGTCTGCTTCGAGCTCTGATTGGTCCATTGGATTGTTTACGACTGCTGTGATTACTTTGGTTTTGGTTTTACCACACTCAAATGAAAACTGCTCTAATCGAGTAGTCAAGCTAAAAACGTGCGCGAGCGAGGCTCACACGAGTAAGTACGACGTCTTCACTTCGCTTCCTCCCACGCTCTTTCCTATTTTGCGAAGACAAATAACAAGGAAAGGACTCCTAAAGATTTGTTAGAGTGAGAGAACTGATGGAATTACTAGAGACAAATGTGTGTCGAAGCTTACTCAGTCAACATAGGTTTGGGCCATTTCATCTCTCAGTTGTGATCATATTAATATATATATTGCGATGGGACATTCAGGTTATTATGCAAGGTGGTTCAAACACTCGAGACTGTGAACAAAATCCTCAGGCAGGGGAAAGCAAGGCGGATAACATACCGCGTAGCATTCAATTTTGTGGACTTTTGCGAATTGCTTTCGTTTCAGAAAAATACTCTCGCAAAATAATGCTCCGCAAAAATTTACTCCCTTCAGTCAAATAAACAACTGCTTTTCAATGTAAACTTGTGTTACTGGGACGATAATACACGTAAATTAGAACTATTAACATTGATTTTTAGTAGCAAACAACAGGTATTTTCAATAATAATAATAAAAGTTTTTTTTGAGCATGGCAGGCGGCAGGGGTAGGCTTTTTTGTTTTGTTGTTGCGTCAGTCTTTTAGGGCAGTACTGTATCAGCTTCGACGAATCCAGTGAAATGTCTCTAAGGCCCCGTCCACACTAATGCGTTTTCATTTGAAAACGCATACCTTTTTATCCGTTTTTACCGATCGTCCACACTAAAACGATCAAAAACGGAGATGTTTATCTATGAAAACGGAGGTTTTCGAAAACGCTTTTCAGAGTGGAGACTTTTGAAAACGCAGGTCTATTGTTTTAGTGTGGACGGCAAAAACGGAGCTTTCAAAAAACGCTTACGTCACAACTAGTAACGCGTAGTTTCGCTGACGCTATTGCAGCATGCGTATTGAACAGAAAAACGTCGGAGCAAAGCCTGGTGATCAAAACGCATCTTTGGATCATCGATTTTCAGCCCCTAGTGTGGACGGTCAAAAACGATGTGAAAACGCTAGTGTGGACGCAGATCTTTTTATTCGTTTTCGGGGAACCAAAAACGGAGGTTTTCAAAAACGCATTAGTGTGGACGGGGCCTAAGTAAAGCGTACGGTAACTCAAAAACTAAAGCAATAAAAAATGAAAATATTAAGATTTCTTCCTTGTTACTCTTCTTCTACTTGATCTGGAAATCGCAAAAATTAGTTCCTAGCAGGAATGTCAGTCATCTCGAACTGCAAAAAAAATGTTCCTGCAAAACAGAAAAAAATCGCCAATCTGCTAAATAAAACAACCGCAAAAATTTCATGTTACACGGTATAATGATCCGCCCTGCCTCAGGTAAACCGTTCAAATTTGGGCTATTACACTGTTCTTTGCTGTGATGCTGTTTATTTTACAACCTTTTTCAAATTAAAATTAAAATTTTATTTTTCATGCAACTTTTAAAGATGTGTATTCTTAAGAGCGAAAGAGTTTAGAGCTTACGTTACCATTATACCCTAAACAATTTTCCATTCAGTTAAAGCAAGTGCTTTCATGTAAGACAGCGTCAGGAAGGAAACTCAGTTATAATGGTATCAAAATAGGAAATTTAAAATATTAGTACATGAATTATTATCTATATTCTTATATCTTGATTACAAGCGATATTTCTTTTCCAAAATGGAAGGCCAAGGGTGGAGTGAAATACACGCGCGCGCGCCCGTGGAAATGATCGCGCAAAAACTGTACGCGCGTGCGCCTCGCCTCGCACTCCAAAAGGAAATGTGTCAATGCTTGCAGTGTAGTTATCTTTTATAAGCGATATCAACTCAAAGGCAAACTTTGCGTTGGTTATCATATCTTTTCATTTTCGTTATAATTATGTCCATTTTTTCATTCAAATCTTTTTCGTCACCGTTGTTTTCCCTTCTTAGCCTTTCCACTCTTCAGAGCCTCGATTTCATCCTGCTGTGACGTAAGTTTCTCGTTCATTCCGCACAAGTGATCGCTCATCATTGATAACTGCGTTTCGTAGCTTCGTTTGATCGTCTCCACCTCGTCCTACAAAAGCGTGGGAAAATATTGTTAGTGCGCAAAACAACAGGCGGGAAAATCCCAGAAGAGTACTCCTCCTTTTAAAAGCTTTATGGGCGTGGGCGTGTGCGGCACCAAAGAGTTAAGTTATACCAAACTCGTTTCCAGTCGTCCTCGGTACGTAATAGAATGTGACGTCAACCATCGACCTGCTTCGGAAGAATCGCGCTCGGCCCCAAGACTCTGAAGCTTTGCTCGATAAGCGTTTGAGGCTTGGGTTAAATTAAGTACGTAATAGCCCAATTTCGATATATTAAAATTCAATTTAAATCAAAAGACATCACTACGAGGCTTAGGGGAATGATAGTAGGAATTTATGTGGTTTATTCCCCTAAGCCTCGTAGTGATGTCTTTTGTTTCAAGTTGAATTTTAATATATCGAAATTGGGCTATTGTCAGGACAGAAACGATGTTATTTGGATAGTATACGAACGCCAACAAGACACCTGCGCCTGCTACAAATTTAACCATGCGATGTCTATTGACCTTTTACGTCCAATTTCACTACACGATCAAACATATGGGTCACGTAGGAGTAAACTAGCGGCACTTTCAGTGCGATTGACGGTTTCGAACTGTTTGTGGGAAATCGCAGCAATCATCGCACCCAAATCGCACAGAAATCGCTGACAAAAGTTGCATTGGAGAGCGCGACAAAAGTCGCACCAAACATCGCATGTGTAAACTGGCAGTAAGAAATATGACAGAGACCAGTGAAGAGAATTTGTATGTTGATATTCGGGCTTAAAGAGCACATGAAGTGAAATTTCACTGCCATTTTTTTTTCGGTCATCTGAAAATAGGTGTTTTAAGAATTATTTTGATGGGAAAATAAGTCACTTGAAGTGACGGGAACATATTTTAACAAGCGACGCCAGTTGGGCATATTAGACAAGGACCTGGATTCTAGTGACGTCATTAGTGTGTTTACAACTGAGCGCGTCACTCGTTTTACAGTGGAGTTTTGGCAACTCGTGGAAGGATTATTTCGATTATATATGGCTGAAAGCGACGCGTATATTAGCCCCGGGTTCGTGTCCTTCTCTGCCATGTTTTGTTCTCATCGAACAAACGAATGACGTCACAAATGCATTTTTGGCCGCGCTCGAAATGTCGCAAATTTCAGGTCCCGGCGGGAGTTTTCAAACCGCTAAAAATAGTGGATCCTCCTCACGCAAAAGAGGAAAACGACTGAAAATGATATAAAGGTGATATAAACAAAATAAAACCCTAAAACAAAACGGTAGTGGAATTTCACTTCATGTGTACCTTAAAGGGTTAACTAACCTCTAGTTGGCTGACTTTGGAGGTTGCAGTCTTCAGATTTTTCGCCAGTTCTTGTTTTGTCTTCTCGGTCTGTTTCATTCGTCGGTACAAAGCGCGACACTAATAAGGATTGAGAACTTACTTTATTATCTTGAAATTGGAAGAAACCATCATTAAAAGTGGTAGAAGCGAAGAAATATGAACTAAACAGACAAAATAACGGCTAGAAAAGTGAAAATTTCACAAGAATGGCAAGTTTGATTTCTGGACAGGCGGTCAAGAAATCAAATTTCATGAACTGTAATCCACTTCAATCCTTGCAATCCTGCACTTTATCTCCAAACTACTGCTTTTGTTTTGCTCTATAGAATCCTTTTATCCAACTAAGCTGTATATTTGGTGGCATTTGGCGATATAACGTGGAAATAAGCTAAGCGAAGTTTTCCTATTTCGCCGGGACAGTGTCCTTCTAATATCAATATTAATAACAACATCACTGTAAATGTTAATATTAATATCAGAAATATATGGCTTAATATTCTAACCACAGTGTGACGATGTATAAACGAAGCGTGGACACGTGACCAAAAATCTGATCTAAATGGGTATCAAACGTATGATTGATTATCAAAGCCCGTTACGTCAACTGCCGCGCTCAATGTGAGTTTTTTGTTGCTGAAGTCCCCCCACGAAAGGAACTTGATCCAAGAAAGCAACTTAAAAACAAAAACCACGTGTCCTTGGCCTCTAAGTTCATTCCCAGCGTTTCTCGGGTGTCATCCGGACATACCGGGGTGATGACCGATGACTATAAGCAATCGACTACGTCACACCAAGAAAAAATAATCTAGATCATTTTTTTGGGTCATACTAAAAAAGTAAGAGATAAATTTATAAAATAGCCTAAATCACATCCCAAAAATAGCTTGTGCACGCCTTTTGTAATTATGTTTTGTTTATCTAACAGGAAACCAAACAAGAAATGGCAGCAAAAATAAAAGAGCTCTTTATACCTCTGCATTGATGGACGCTGTCTTGCTCTCAGTAAATTGAACCTGCAAACAAATAAGGAATGGTGATGAAGGAACGTAGCAAAATTTTCCTTTCGAACGTGAAATTTGGTACCTTTCCAGGATCCAAATTCAACAAAGCACGCGAGCTTTTCATTCCATGGAGGAACCTTTGTCAAGCTACAGAAATTATAAGACATTTGTTACGTAACTTAGAATGGTCAAAGTCACGTGACAAAATGTCCCCGTAGATCACTGGGACTTTGACCATCCAATAATTTCACTTTTGATAACAGGAACAAGAAACAATGTTTTCACCAATATATACCTTCTTTTGCTTTTATGCTTGCATACACTTTCCATTGGTATAAACTTTTTATTGTGCTTACTGCTGTAGCTGTATCAATTCCAAAAACAAAGTAAGACGCGTTTTTTGAGCTATTTTGAAAAAAAATAGCTCATTAGCAGGCGCAAAGGTTGGTTTGTGATGTTAGTATGTTTGTTAGTTTGTTTGTTTGTTTGTTTGTTTGTATGTATGTCTTGGGTTGTGTCACACCAATCAGATTGCCTCTTGTATGTACACCGTGTACTATGTCAGCCAATCAAATGTTCGCTTCTAAAATGGTATTACTGAAGGTCAAAGAAGGGCACTTGACATGTATTGAAAATCAGCCATCTTGAATCTCCGCGATTGTTGCCGCAAACACTAAAAGTGTAAAGTTTTGAAAATTTGTTGCTTGGGAACTGTTCTCTAATCCCGACTGGCTTGCTAACCTGGCAATATCAGGGACATTTATTCGGAAATACCGCCTATAATGTGCCCTATAGATAGATAGATAGATAGAAACTTTATTTAAGTGTCAAAAGACCTTATAGCCTGGGTAAACCCATACTAATTTGGGGACACATAAAAAAGTATAAAATATCTAATATTAATCTAAAACCTAAAATATATTTAATATTTAAAATTTATATAAAGCTAACAATTATGCATGAATGGTAGAATGGTCTGCGGGGGATGAGACGTCCAAAAAATGTGGACTGCGGTTACGTTCATAGGTGAGCTTATACTGAAGTATGAGTATAGTTTTATTGCAAAAACGGCAAGCCGATTTCAAATAATATGATGCGGAACATGAATTGTATGTTTCAAGCCTGGGTTTCAAGAGATTACTATTTAAAATTGGATTTTTTTTTTGTCAGACACGCTGTCTGCACGTGAAAATGTTGAACTTTGTCCTAAAAGAAACTTGTCCGTGATGCATGGAGTTCAACAGAGAAAATGTAATGCAATTAATCTACAATTTACAGTATGTAAAACGTTTATCTTTCTTTGAATTAATGTGAGCTGATGTGTAGGTTATTAATTGTATGCCTCAAGCGATTACTATAAGCGAGAAGCGACTGTATTTTGTATGAGCAGTCACGTTGTGTGCACGTGCAAATATTGAACTTTGTCCTTATAGAAACTGGTACGTGATGAAATTCAACATGTTTTCGAGAAAACGTAATGTAATTAATTTATATGGTGCGTTAAAAAACGCCTGTTTAAAAATTATTAGTTGCAATTTACTAGGAAACAAGCACAATTCATTTTGGATGCGCTAAGTTTCTGCTGGTCGACATTACAGGAAAAGGTGTTTGGTTCCAAATGTTAACCTCAACAATGTTCGTGTAAGTAATTCAATTAGCTTGTGGTTTTGAGTCGAAAACAATTTAATCTAATTAGTTCTGTTTCTATTTGCACGACTTTTTTGTGGAGAATAAAAACAGTTGTTTAAATAATATTAGTTCCAATTTACTAGGAGACTACTTATATTCATTTTTCATGCGTTTAGTTTCTGTGAAAGACTTTTCTGGTTGACATTACAGAAACACGTGGTTCAAAGAATTTTCGTGTCACTAATTTAATTAGCTTGTGGTTTGGAGTTGAAAACAATTTAATTTAATTAGTTTGCGTCTTCCAGGCCAAAGGAACCTTTTCCACGTGTCTTTTGTGAATAATAAAAGAAACCTTTAAAAAAAGACTAGATACAAATTTCCAGGAAATAATAAGCCTTCAATTTGGATGCATCAAATTTATGTGCAGGACTTTTCTGGTTGACATTTAATTTAATACACTCATTACTGAAACAAGTTGCTCATTTCACTGGGGCCGTAGTTTCGTCAAAAAATAACTCCGGAAATCCCGTGAAAAAAAGCTAGCCGAGAAACGGGACCCAGTTAGTTATCTCGGTATGTTTTTGGTAGTGGGCGGGCCGGAGGATTTGAAAAACGTATATCTGCAAGCGGTTATTTGTGCGAGTTAACTTCCGCTGTTTTGTTACTTTCACCATTTCATATCATTTAGGTAATTTTCAAAATAGCTCATGCACGCAATGCGTGCCTATGTTTTATCACGCTACCTGTGAAGTAAGTTCAGCTATTCTTTGCGTAAAATGACTTTTGATTAAAGTTTCCCGTGCCACATCCTCCGCTCCCTAAAACATGAAAAAACAAAGGAACAGTCAACCAATGAAACAGTCAACCAACAGTCAACCAATCACATGCACTGTCAATCAGTGATGAAGTCGACCAATCACATGCACTGTCAGTCAATGATGAAGTCAACCAATCGTACGCACTGTCGGTCAATGATGAAGTCAACTAATTACATGCACTGTCAGTCAATGATAAAGTCACCCAATCACATACACACGAATTGTCAATCAATTGGCCTGTCTCTACCATGAACCGTTTAGTGCTGGCTACATGTTTTTGGCTTCGAGTTTTAATTGGTTCATTCCTTTATTTGTGATCGCTGACCTTAGCATTATCCAGATTTGCTAGTTTTAATTTTAATCTATTACAGCGGTTTTCGATTGAGTATCAAAAGAAATTTCGCGATTGCTTTGGTTTTACATTTCTACGCTTTGTGATCAGCTACAAAATCTCGCGCCACTTGCTTTTCCAATCAGAACTAAAACCAATTGTGAGTTGCTCGCACGCGTTTACTCGCGCTTGGCGCCGATTACATGTATTTTTCTTCTAATTCTGATTGGTTCCTTGGATTGTCTGCGTCTGTTGTGGTCGTTGTAAATGGCCAGAGTAATCACTGTGGTTTTGCTCTAAAAAAATTGCTCTAAACCGCAGTAAAGGAAGCAAAACAAAACCAACCTCTTCCTGTTTAAGTGACGCAACTGCCCCAAGCTAAACAACACAAAAGAAAAAGAAAATAAACGCAACCATTAAGAGTTGAAAAAAAATATACAAAAAAAATTGTATTTTCACATATTCATCCTTATATATATCGCCACCTATCTTGCAATAATTATCATGTTTTAAGTAATGATCCGCATAAGAAGGAAAGTGCTGAACGGCAATGCATGAAGGAATGTCAACTTTTTTCATTGTTTTAACTGGTGATCTGATTGGCCTAGACTAAAAAAAACGCTAAAAAGTTAAGGTTCAAGGTGCATTTTGTCTATTTTTTAAGGTATGAAGTAATTTGAGAGCCAATCGCACAACATGCAATTTTTAAAAGATATCGTATTTGGGGAACTTCACCAAAGAAGCAAAATTATTAACTATTGTCTTCTGTTATTTTGATTGGTTAAGCATGAACATTTCCAAAAACTTATTTGACGCAAATGGATTTTCTTTATTTTTATACTGAAATATAATTATGAACCATCAGCCCCTCCTCTATTCTTAAAATCAAAGATATTCTATGTGGGAAAGAGCCAATGCCGCAGAACAATGAAGTTTACGGTAGTTCTTATGTGGAGCATTACTTAATATCGCTGATTTTTATTCTAAAATGTGTTACAAAATCTTCCGTTAGAAGAAGATTAAGAGTTAAAATGATAAACAAAACGGAGCTTACAGTGAAAGATGAAAGTCATTAAACAAAAGAAGGGTATTTCGTGTATGAAGAAAACTCAATTACTGCGTGGACAATCCAACCGTCAAGGGTTTAACAACTACGCACAAAATAATGTTCAATCAGCAACGACTTTTTTGTTATAACAATATTCAATCATAAAACGTTTGGATTTTTTTATTCTTTGGAATCACGTTTTTCATTAAACTGCAGCAAGGCAATTACTGTTTACTTCTAGGGTGTCCGCAAAGAGAAACAATAGATGATCACGCTTTTTGTTGAATCTGGTGAATTTGTTATATAGCTTTTTCACCGGCTTTATATTTTTTCTTCCTGTACCGATATTTAACTGATATAGAGATGTCAGGTTAATAACATCATACTCTAAATTACGAAGTTTAAGTTTGTTGCAATTAGGAACACACGCACAAATTCACAAAGGAAAAATTCAATTCAATTAGAAAGCCTTCAATGTTCTACAATAACAGATTTCCGCTCCTTGACTGTTGATAATTGCTTTCCATTAATTAGAAGAAATAGATATTAAAATCGGCCAGGTTTTTATATCTATCTGCTTTAAAAGGTGTCAAGTAGGCCGAAGGATCAGTAAACCAATTTTTTGTCTGTGTTCAAGCGACTATTGTATTGGGATCAAGGGTCGGTTTTTCATCTCATCACCTTATATAGATCATCAACCTAGGCCTATTCAAATTGTTCTACAGTTTAACAGAACAGAGATGAACCGTGAGAGATGAAAGAAGTTGCAAAATCTGGAGTCTCCGCAGCAAAAAGCACCAACCATCTGAGATTTAGCAACAACATTGAGAATCTGTCCCTGCAAAGACACAGCCCGAAAAGTGCCGATTCAGAGTTCTGTAGAAAAGCGTCACGGACAGATTAAAGAGGTTTGCAAAAATCTGGTGTCTCATCAAAAGTTGTGCGGAGATTTAGGAAGAACATCCAGAATCTATCCCAACGAATACACATCCCGAGAAGTGACGATTTAGAGTTTTGTTGGAAAGTTCCACGGAGACGGAACAGTGAGAGATCAAAAAGGTTTGCAAAAATCAGGTGTTTCAGCAAAATTTGTACATGGATGGAAAAAACTGACATTTAGCAACAACATCCAGAATCCATCCATAACAAGTCACAGCCCTGGAAGTGCCAATTCAGAACTCTATTGGAAAGTTCCATATAATGAAAGAAGCTGATAAATTATATTCGTCGTACGTCGTTAACTGCGTATTTTTCAACGCTTTCTTGTGTTATACCAATATCGCACTGAATAGTGTCACAATCCACGCCTTAAGAAAAACGTCTACATTACCAAAACCTTTAAAAGCACTGCTCCTGAGCCTGACTGTTTCAGATCTTGGTGTTGGTCTAATGGCGCAACCTTCATTCATTGCATATTTGGTCATGGAGTTAAAACAAAACACTGGAAACAGTGCGACTGTAAATATCTCGCAAATCGCGTTTCTCTTTACCGCGAACTTATTTGGTTTAGCTTCATTCTTTGGTGTGACTGCTTTAAGTGCAGACAGATTCTTGGCTGTTCATCTTCATCTCAGATACAAGGAACTTGTGACTCACAGGCGTGTTGTTGCTATGGTAATTTCAAAATGGGTGTTCAGTGCAATTCTGTCGATTATGAGGTTAATAATTCCAGAGAATATTAGTTTCGCGATTTTTGTCTTCATTTCCCTCTCTTGCCTCTTAACTACAACACTGTTTTACTACCATATTTATTTAGCCGTGCGACGCCACGCAAACCAAATTCAAACCCTGCAAATTCTACAACAAGCACAGAATGAAATGGAAAATGCTGCAACACCGAGAAAATTTGCAGCCGGGACATTCTTCGTTTTTTTGGCGTTCTTGGTTTGTTATTTGCCAAACAATTGTGTTTTAGTTGTTGCAGTAGTCTCTGGAACAAGCACCACCGTAAAGGGATGGCATCTTTACACGCTGACACTGGGGTCTCTTAATTCATCCATAAACCCACTGATTTACTGCTGGAAGATGAAGCAAATTCGACACGCTGTCATGGACATACTGCGAAATATAATGGGAAGACACAACCGAAGGATTGCAGATGCTGGGTGAACTAAGATCGACAGGTAAATCGAGGACCTTGCAGTAACTACATCGCCAAATAATTACAACTTTTTTACCCCACGCTCGTGACATGATAAGCATTTCATCTTTCTCATTTCATTACCGAGTTTAACATTTACCATCTTTATTTATCACCTCACATGATGCTTTCGACATTGCAGATCCTAGCAGTATACAGGACGTGTGTCATATATGAACCTAGTATATGGCCAAGCTCGCCACGAGTTTCTCGTAGCTCAGTGGTTAGAGCATCCGACCAGTGTGTGAACCTAGTATATGGCCTACCTCGCCACGAGTCTCTCGTAGCTCAGTGGTTAGAGCACCCGACCGGTTTACGGATGGTCATAGGTTCGATTCCTTTCTCAGACCTTTTTCTTTGTTCCACGCTCGTGACATAAAAAAATGTCTGTCATTACGATAACGTTTACACAAAAGGAACCTTATATATTCAAACTCCGGAGGAATAAACGAATGAAAGGCATCTTCGAAGTTGTGATGCAGCTAAAATTGCAAATCAGGCACAGCCAGCCAGCCAGCCAGCCATCCAAACAAACATTTCCCCTCTTACTGCAACGTTCGCACTGAACTACGATCGCAACATTCGCTTGGCGCGTCCACGACAAAAAATGGCATGTCAGCTCCTCCTAAATCGAAACAAACCAAATAAGCATATACTTACATCAGAAGGCGGAACTGGGACTTCGTAACTGTGTGACGTCAAAGATGACCGTGATGACGTCGAGTCTGTTTCATCTGAAAGAGACTAGAAATAAAAAAAGATAAAAGATGATATATCGGAAAACTATTGGTCAAATTCTTTTTTAAAGTTTATGGACCGACACAAAGACTTTAGCATGCAGTTCTGCTCTGATGTCTATCACACAGTGCTGGTAACAGTTGGTCATCGGGCATTGTCGGACCAAAATCCAGAATGTCCAACCAATTTTACATTATGATTGGATATAGTGACCGAGTACAAAAATGACTTAGCTTTTGTCTTGTGAGTCTTGTTAAGCCATTGCATTTGATTACAAAAATATTAAATAAAAATTCAACCGGTTTGTACAGTTTATTTTGCTGTAAAAGGCCATATGATTTGAAATCGCGCAAAACATCTTATAGTACGTCTATGCTAACGGATGTTGTCTCAGGGAAAATCCAAAATGGCGGATGTCCGACCAATTTTGTAAATTGGAGGTTTGAAAGGACACATGCTCTCCAATGCAACTTTTGTCGCAAGTGTAAACTAGCGGCGATATCCTGCGCGATTTGGGTGCGACATTTGCTTTGATTTGCTGTGATTTCCCATGAGCCAACCCGTGCAAACGAAACGTCCCGACCCTCCCCTCTCCTAGGCGTTTTGCTTCACCGATACCCCCACCCCCTGCGTCCAACTCTCCACCCTCCCCTTCCTACAACGCCGTCCCCATGGGTAAGACAGGTGACCATTTCATATCGCGGGCTCGATGTTAACAGCCCATCGACCGATCGAGTGAAATTTTGACCCACTGCTATTAAACAAATTGACGTCAGTTTTTTATGCGTGTGTCCTCTTATTGATGATAAATTTCGTCATAACATTGTCAAAGTGCTGTGTATCCACGAGCCGCAGGCGAGTGGATCCACAGCAAACTTCGAAATTTATCATCAATAAGAGGACAGACGCATAAAAAACTGACGTCAATTTGTTTTTTACAATAACAAAACGCCAAAACTGATGTTGAAACGGAGGAAGGAAATGCGAGATGCGATCACCACAAAACCAGAATTTCATCGCCATAATTCGGAGAAACACG
This sequence comes from Dendrophyllia cribrosa, assembly GCA_024195265.1. Classification (NCBI taxonomy): domain Eukaryota; kingdom Metazoa; phylum Cnidaria; class Anthozoa; order Scleractinia; family Dendrophylliidae; genus Dendrophyllia; species Dendrophyllia cribrosa. The sequence continues at coordinate 9,358,379 of JAJLRJ010000014.1, read as the reverse complement.
AGCTCGTAAATTAAACGTTTGAGTAGGGTAAGTCAGAAACACAAAGAAAAATTGGAATTTTGAAACTAACCTTATTCCGGTTAAAATTGTTCTCAAATAATCCGTTGAAACACGGTTCAGTTCACCTCCGGTAAAGCGTATTTCAGCGACAGCACTATAATCCTGCTCACCGCCAATTTTCAGGTCTGGATTCTCAACAAACCTCTTCATCTTTCCGCTTTAAGGTTTTAGCTTCTTGAGGTTCATTTCATCTCTTTGGACGATTTTCTCATTGAATAATTCTGGAGTGAAAGAATTCTCGCCACGAAAAACGCAGCGCTGAAAAGTTTGGAAAAACTTTCGCTGATGGAGTCAGTTTTATCGTTTTATCCGTCTGTACTCTTCTTGATAATAAAAATTAGCCACTGATCAGCGCGCGAGAATTCGCACAGTTATTGTAAAAAATTCTTTCAACACTTCGCGTATTCACGAGTTAAAAAGCAGGTCGTAACGTCTTGATTTAAGTTTACCTGACAGCTGTTGTATAACACTCAACGACAACGGGAAAATTCCTAAATGCGAAATAATTCAATGCTTACCGTCATTCCATCTGCTGTGAAGTTGAGGCCTTTAGCTTCCAAGAGTCGACTTAGGTCTTGCTCTAGGGCTTGCACTTTCTGAAAGGGATAGCAAAAATCAAAGGACTCTAAGAACCATCTCGTGAATACGAAACAACGTAAAGTTAAGTCAACAGAGCGGTTTTAAATTTCCATACTGAATTTAAAGTGAAAGAAATGAAGAGTAAAACAGACAACTGGATGACGTATTACACTGGGGAATTAAAACAAGTTTACTAAAACAAGCATCTTTTAACACGTAATACAGCTGAACCTCTATGAGTGACCACATCTTTTAGTGTCCACTTGTCCACAATAACGATTGTTTGTTTCAGTCAAATAACAATGTCAAAAGCGACCACTTTACCCTAAACGGACACCTTTCCTAACAATTTGGTCGCTTATAAAGATTGGACAATCTCGTTCCAAGGCAATGGCCTTCTTCGTCGTACAAAATGCGGGTATGCTAGAAATACCTGGACACTGAAATACTCCAATAATAATTGTGGAGTATTTTGTCACGTGACACACGATGGAAGTCATTTCCGGCGATTGGAAGCCATTTTTGTCTTCTTGCAATTTGGAATGCTGTTTCAAGCGAAAGGAAGACATTTCCTCTTGTTATATAGTCGGAGTTTTTCTCAATACAACGCGCGCGTTAATTGGTTGATTCATGGTCACATGACATCTAACAAACAGTTTCCCGCCAATTGTACTCAGCGGGCAACATTTGCGAAAGCGGGCAACAATTTTGACGTTAGAGGGTAACATTGCACTGTTGCCCGCTAGCGCACGTGATCAGACCGTGACAAAGGGTGGCATGATTATGATGGATATGCTCGGCACGTTTTCAAACTGTCTTGTGTTGTGCTTTTTTGTGTTGCTATATAACAAATCACTTAATGACTGATCCCTCGGGAAACAGTGAATTTCGTTTCCCTCGAATCTCGATGTTTGAAACATCGAGATTCTCGAGAAACAAAATTCACTGTTTCCCGAGGGATCATTCATTAAGTGTTTAATGTTTCTCATTACATGATACTTCAACATTCTTGGAGTATTTCACAGCCTTGTCCGGGGCTTCTAAAAACGCCGCAATTTTGAACGAAAAGGCCTTGGGGAAGAGGATAAGAAGTTGGACCAAAGATTATAAGTTATAGCAAAACTGTAAAGAAAACAGGTCCCTTTCCTTGGAAGGTTCTTTAAAGACGATGGGTTGAAAAAATCGTTGCTTTTAAATACCAACAAGTGTTGTTTTGGAAAATCCTCGTTCCGTATTTCCTCGAATAATAGCCGGGCGATTATTATTTTTTCACTCCAAAAGGGGGCGATTATTGGAGGGGAGGCGATTAATCGAGAGGAGCGATTATTTCAAATATTGCTCGCTGGAAGTGCTAACGTGCTAATGTGCTAATTAGACAGCTCCAAGAAATAAAGGCAAGAGTCACGAACGTCACTATAGAAAAACTATATGTAACCTGTGCTTTTGTAACTTTTCTGTAATTGTAACGATTGTTTCCTATACAAGAAGTGATTTTTTAACTTTAGTTTACTGAGAAGATTTGAAAGACAGGGGAGGGATTTTGCCTATTTATACAACACCGGCCTTTATTTGCGCAATAGCCCTTATCGTAGATGAGTACGCCACGCCAACATATCAGCGGTTTCTCGTTTTTGAAGGCTCTGTTCCGTTCAACTTGTTGAACAACGTCAGTCAATCGTTTTGAAATGTTGAATGTGTTTTCTACTCATTCAACAAGTTACAACATCGCTCAACATTTGTTAAAATGTCGATCGACGATGTTGGACCGTGTGTCATTCACTCAAGAGTTTTGAACAAACCTTGACTTCTTTTTCATATTTGACTTGTAAAAGTTGAGACTCTAGCATCCAGTGCTCTTTGGCTTGTTCCAGTTTAGTCACTCTCTCATGCGTTGTAGCAATCTGTGAAAACAAAGAACAAAACAAACCCTTCATGATTTATACCCCACCTTTTCTGGATAATGTCAAGTGATTGATTCGCGAAGGTACCGAATTGGTACAAGCTGGCTCTACCTTTTGAGTCTGTGGATAAAATCCTAAAGTGTGACCATTCAAATAAAAGCTATTGAGCAGTACTTTCCTGTGGTACTGTTTATTATGCTGTACAAGGTGGTTCTAACTTTTGAGTTTGTGGATGAAATCCTAAAGTGTGACCATTCAAATGAAAGCTATTGAGCAGTACTTTCCTGTGGTACTGTTTATTATGCTGTACAAGGTGGTTCTAACTTTTGAGTTTGTGGATGAAATCCTAAAGTGTGACCATTCAAATGAAAGCTATTGAGCAGTACTTTCCTGTGGTACTGTTTATTATGCTGTACAAGGTGGTTCTAACTTTTGAGTTTGTGGATGAAATCCTAAAGTGTGACCATTCAAATGAAAGCTACTGAGCAGTACTTTGCTGTGGTGCTGTTTATTATGCTGTATATACCCCTTTCAAAATGGCGGCCGATTTATTTATTCTTTTATATGTATGTTAATTAGCCTTTGTGGCCTCGCTGGCGTGTGCAAAATTCAAAAGAATTTTTACTCTAAGCCGAGGCCAGTAAGGCTAATTAACATACATATAAAAGAATAAATAAATCGGCCGCCATTATGAAAGTGGTGTATAAGGTGGCTCTAAGACTTTTGAGTCTGTGGATGAAATCCTAAAGTGTGACCATTCAAATGAAAGCTATTGAGCAGTACTTTCCTGTGGTACTGTTTATTATGCTGTACAAGGTGGCTCTAACTTTTAAGTCCGTGGATGAAATCCTAAAGTGTGACAATTCAAATGAATTGTGTGGTACTGTTTATTATGCTGTACAAGGTGGTTCTAACTTTTGAGTACGTGGATGAAATCCTAAAGTGTGACCATTCAAATGAAAGCTATTGAGCAGTACTTTCTGTGGTTCTGTTTATTATGCTGTACAAGGTGATTCTGACTTTGGTGTCCATGGATGAAATCCTAGAGTGTAACCATTTAAATGAAAGTTATTGAGCAGTACTTTTCTGTGGTACAGTTTATCATAATGCTGTTCAAGTGGTCCTAATCTTTGAGTCTGTGAATGCGATTCTGAAGTGTGACCATTCAAATGAAAGCTACTGAGCAGTACTTTCCTGTGGTACTGTTTATTATGCTGTACAAGGTGGTACTAACGTTTGAGTTTGTGGAGATACTGTAGACATCACTGTAGTGTGACCACTTAAACAAAAGCTACTGAGCAGTAGTGAGTACGCTTCTGTTGTGCTGTTCGTATTTCATTTTTCCAATAAAATATGTAACATGGTTAACTTCACCTGTTGTTCCAAGGAATCTTTACATTCTGTTGAGCTCACAAGGATCTTATGATTATACAAAGCGACTTTGTAAGGCACAGACTCTGGGCAAGGCTGAAAAATGCAATACAAAAAAGACGTGTTCATTTATGCAGTGTTATCTCGTAATACTTGCTAGCAACCAAAGTGAAGACTACTATATAATGTCTAGCAATGGCTGGGATGGGAATGGATTACAATAAAGAACAAAATTAAAACTCCAACAAGTAGTATATTTCTACGGCTCTGTTCATTTCAATTTATTTTTTTATAAAAATGGTATAAATCCAAAGTTAGTTGTCTTGCTCACCTTCATAAGTCTTTCAATGTATTCGGCTGCATGATGCCTGAACCCCACAACTGCTGGAGATGACGTTAACTAAAAGAACCAAGGTTTAAAACTGTTAAATATTTCAGCCTCAAGACAGATAAAGAGCAGTCCCTGCAGTCAGGCCTTTTTGCTGTCTTTCTTTCTAGTTATGTTTCATAAGATTATACATGTCATGTTCACAACAGCTTAATTACGCAGTTTTGGAAACGCGTTTGTAAAACTAAACTTTAGCGAAATTGGAGAATTTGTTCAACATTTCTTCTAATAAATTAGCCTTCCCCTTCCCCTTCCCTCACCCCTTGCCCCGAGCCCAATTAACGCCTGTTATACAGGCTAGGTTCAAGGGAGTGTAAAACACACCTCACTGTCTGCTGCAGACGTTAGTCCTCTTGTTCTAATGCCAGACTTGGCCGAGAAGAAATCCAGGTTACCGCTCATGAACTTTCCTATCTGATAATTAAATAAACCATACCGTTTAGAGTTATCAAAATGGCCCTCCTCCTTGCCAAGGTCTTAGCAAGATCTTTCGAAGATTTTTTCCCGATTTTTGAAAGATCCTCGCAAGATCTTTAAGGATCTTGAAGGATCCTTGTAAAGATCTTTACAAGATCTTTTAAGTAGTGATCCGCATAAGAAGGATAGCGCTGAACGGCAATGCACGAACTTTTTTCATTGTTACAACTAGTGATCTCATTGGCCTAGACTCAAAAACTGCTAAAAAGTTAGGTTCAAGGTGCATTTTGTCTAAATTTTTTAAGGTTTCAAGTAATTTGAGACCCAATCGCACAACATGCAAGTTTTAAAAGATATTGTATTTGGAGAACTTCATCAAAGAAGCAAAATTATTAGCTATTGTCTTCTGCTATTCTGATTGGTTAAGCACGAACACTTTCTAAAATTTATTTGACGCAAATGGATTTTCTTTATTTTTATAATGAAATATAATTATGAACCATCAGCCCCTCCTCTATTCTTGAAACCAAAGATATTCTATGTGGGAAAGAACAATTGCCGCAGAACAATGAAGTTTACTATAGTTCTTATGTGGAGCATCACTTAAAGGAATCTTTTAAGATTCTTTAAAGACCTCTTAAGATCTTCAAGGATCTTAAAGGATCCTTGCAAAGATCTTGCAAGTATCTTAGGTAGGATCTTTTAAAGATCCTTGTTAGATCCTTGTAAGATTCTTGTAAGATCCTTGTACGATTCTTGTAAGATTCATGTAAGATCGTGCCTATTACTTAGGAATCTTTACATGTAATTTTGCAATACAGGATTCTTGATCTCTGAGGATCTTTTGTAGGTCTTTGAAGATCTTTAAAGATCCTTAAAGATTCTGTTAGGTTTTTCAACAGGGGAGACTCAGTCCCTAATAACAGCAGAGGAAACCACACAATTTCTAATTAATAATTTGGTGATAAAAGTACCTTGGCAGTAGCAGTCACCAGAGAAACCAGAGAGGAAACAATACATTCATCTGTACTTTTCAACGTCTGTAACAAAAAATATGGTAACAGTAAATTACACTGAAAAACCTTCTTGTGTCATATAGAGCGGTTTTTGTTATAATAGAGCAGTTTTCAATTGAGTGTGAAAAGTAGTTACACAGTTGCTTTGGTTTTTCATTGCTACGCTTTGTGATTGGCTAAAAACTCTCGCGCCACTTTCTCGACCAATCAGAAGTAAAACCAAAACCAATCGTGACTTGCTCGCACGCGTTTTCCCGCGCTTGGCGCCGCCGACATGTAATTGCTTCGAGCTCTGATTGGTTCATTGGATTGTTTACGACTGCTGTGATTGGTCAGAGTAATTACTTTGGATTTGGTTTTACAACACTGCTCTAAAAAATCTTGCAATACTTTATCGACCAAACAGAAGCAAAACCAACTGTAACTAATGCTCGCACATGTACGTTTTCCTGCACTTGGCGCCAGTAACATGTCATGTATTTTCATTTGATTGTCTGCATCTGTTGTGATTGGCGAAAGTGATTACTTTGGATTTGGTTTTACGAAACTCAAATATAAACGGCTCTTGAATATTACATACACTTTGTTGATGACTGTTGTTTTACCTGTGTGGCTGTGGGCAGCTGATGTTCCAAGGATACTTTGGATTGGAAATGTGTTGATAACACTGTGAAGGAGAACAAAGTCAAGCATTAAACCTTCTCCCTCCAAGAGTTCAACAATGAGTTGTTCAACGTTCTAACTATTTATACCATGGGGAAATCTTACAATATGATCATTTGGATGTGAGCTATTGAGCAACACTTACCTGTGGTACTGTTTACCGTGCCAGGTAATTGTAACTTTTGAGTCTGTGGATGAAATCCTGAAGTGTGACCATTCAAATGAAAGCAACTGAACAGTACTTCCCTGTTGTGTTGTTTATTATACTGTACAAGGTGGTTCTAACTTTTGAGTCTGTGGATGAAATCCTACAGTGTGACCAATCAAATGAAAGCTACTGAGCAGTACTTTCCTGTGGTGCTGTTTATTATACTGTACAAGGTGGTTCTAACTTTTGAGTCTGTGGATGAAATCCTACAGTGTGACCAATCAAATGAAACCTACTGAGCAGTACTTTCCTGTGGTGCTGTTTATTATGCTGTACCAGGTGGTTCTAACTTTTGAGTCTGTGGATGAAATCCTACAGTGTGACCAATCAAATGAAAGCTACTGAGCAGTACTTTCCTGTGGATCTGTTTATTAAGCTGTACAAGGTGGTTCTAACTTTTGAGTCTGTAGATGAAATCTTACAGTGTGACCATTCAAATGAAAGCTGCCAAGCAGTACTTTCCTGTGGTACGGTTTATTATGCTGTACAAGGTGGTTCTAACTTTTGACTCTGTGGATGAAATCCTAAAATGTGACCATTTAAATGAAAGCTCTCTAGCAGTTCTCTCCTTTTATACTCTTAATTATACCAAGTCTGTGAATTAAATTCTTTACTGTGACTATTTTAGAGGCCCCTTTAAAAATTAAGAACACATCAAAGGACTACCCTCTCTGTGTGATCACATTAGAATTTCTGCAGTTCCTAGAAATGTGCCCAAACACAAAGCATCTTCCCTGATTGCACTTTATTACTATTATTACCTTTGATACATTCATGGAGTTCTTGTAGAGAAGTATTTAGAAGCACGAAGGAGGTCTTGTAGTTAGCAGATTTGATTCCAGCATATCCTGAACCTTAATAAAGGATTTCATGGAAGTTTAGTATGTTTTTTTGTACATTTCAAAGTCTACCTACAAATTTGAAATTTATGTAATTGCTACAAACAGCAGAAGCTTACACTGTATTATGTGATAAGCTTTTGCAACAGTTTTTAGCTTCTTTCAGAAGACAATAGTTAAGTTTGTGTTCAAGCATTAAGGTTTGACATCAGGGATGGCAGCAGTAATCTACCATTGTTAATTTTTTTTATAAAATGAAGTAACCAGAATTTCACCCATACCACATCTCACCTCACTTCTCCTCAACATGCTAGTCAATCAAATGGCTTCCCCAATTTCAACAAAATATTTAAACAATAAAATTGTGATTCAAGTTGCACAAATAAAATTGCTTGGTGTAACATTCAGTGAAACCTCAATATAATGAACCACTAACTTTATAACGAGGTCCCTGTTATAACAAACACGATCCAGAAGCTCAAACTAAAATCTACCCCGTCAACGCGTGTCAACGCGCGTGTCAACGCGTGTCAACGCGCAACAGAAGTTTAATGTGAAAATGATCAACAAAACTTTTTTCTCCCAAAATTTGAGCTTGAAAACTCAGTGTGTGGCTTATCTGTGAGTGCGGCTTATACGCCGGTGTTTATGGTTTATTCCATTGTAAGAGACTGTAATTTTTCTGTCTGGATAGTAATAATTATTGCACGATTAAACCAAATGCAGAGTGATGCAACATACGGGGCTAGAGTATGGAATATGCTGCCATCCAACCTTAGGAATGTAACTGAATTTGGAAAGTTTAAAAGAAAGCATAAGACACACTTCCAATATGCTCAACAATATGTTTACCAATAATACCATTTTTGTTTAACTTACTTGCTGAGCCCAGGACTTGGATGTGAGTATCAACCTTATTAAAAATTGTGATCAATTTTGTAAGCGAGTGCAGAAGAGCTTTGTTGTAGGCTTCAAGTGTACTGGAACAAGTTGAAGCTTTACATTCTTCACTTGCGCTAGTAAGAAAAATAATACACAACTTATTAGTTGGTTCATTGTGCACAAAGCATCTGTCCCTTTTGGGGCATATAGGCAAGCCCACATTTGAAGAGCTCTGGGGCAATACAACTGAAAATCTTGGTAAAATTCTGTGTGTTCATTGACATAATGTGACTTGTGTTCATTGACATAAATATATGTGACTTGCTAGATGTAATCATTGTGTCACATAGCCCACAATCGACCATATCTTACCACTAGAGTTCCCAGAAGCTCAGTGGTTAGATTGAGCATCAACTAGTGTGCAGAAGGTTGTGGTATTCAAATTCCATCTGGAACTCAGAGACAATTTTTCTGAGCTCATTTTTCCACACATATGCTATTTTCATTACTTACTCTGAGAGTTTTTTCTACATGACTGCATGATGCAGTTAATTGAGTGTGTTCAATGACATAATGTGACTTGCGAGAAGCAGTAGTTGTGTCACATAGCCCACAATCGACCATTGCTCAATACTAGAGTTCCCAGTAGCTCGGTGGTAAGAGCACCCGACTCGTGTAGGGAAGGTCGTAGGTTCAATTTCTATATGGAATTCAGAAAAAAATTTCTGAGCTCCCTTCTCTCCACACATATAATGCTATTTTTTTTAAATTCTGCAAGGTTTAATTATGTTGATGTAACTACAAAACCTCTACTTAGCATATGCCACTTAAAACTCAAAAAAAAAAATTCACATGCACCTTTTCGTGGTCAGAAAATGTAATAGCCACTGTCCCAATTATTACTGTATTGCAATAAGAGTCTGTGCTGAAAATCTTGCAGCTTGTAGCTACAAGCTCAGTAGGAAAACCTGGCAGCAAGTCTTCAATTTTTGCACTGCAAATCACTTAGAGCTCGTAGCTAAAAGTTCAAGTGTCTATATATGAAATCATTATATTATAAGGGCCCCTTACCTCAGCACAAAATATGGTAGAAGCTTCTTCAAGTAGTTATTATACCTGTGGAATGCTTCAGAAAAATCATACAAACCAGGAATAGTTTCCTGAAAAATAAAAGCAAAAGAAAAAGATTAAAAAAGATTCATAACATGTGAATATTCAACTTGTGAATATTAAACTTAGTTGTTCAGTAGTAAACTGTTAAGTAGTTTTTAACCCATGAATACGCACAAGCATAATGAATAGGAATCGGTAACGGTGGCTAATTCACTCTCTCGCTCACTCGGTCCATCACTCAGATGTAAATTTTTTCTGCATAAAATCTACTTTGAAATAACAAAATTTGGTCTTGGTGATTAGCCAAATCCTAGGTAGTGTAGTGGGTAAATGATGGGACAATAGAGCTGGAGGGAGCTGAAGGATGTGAGTTCGATTCTTGCCCAGGACGGATTTTTTACCTTTTTCTTTATCGAACTGAAAATTACTGTTTTGTTTTTTTGCATTCGACAAAAGTCGTTACATACAAGTCGTCACCATTGGCATTTCGTATTCACGTGTTGGCTCATTAGTTTGAAACAGTGTCACTGCATGCATAATTGTTCTTATTTGCCGCTGGTCTCCAAGGATGCTGCTAAAGGTAAATAAACCTGTGAGAATTGTATATGTCCATTCGTGGAGTTTCCTGGAAGCTTTGCATTCCATTCAAGACCGCAACTCCGTGAACGAACATATACAATTCCCACAGGTTTATTTAATTACCTTTAGCAGCATTCGACAAAAGTCATTACATACAAGTTGTCGTCATTAGCATTTCGTATTCACGTGTTGGCTCGTTAGTTTGAAACAGTGTCACTACATGCATAATTGGTTCTTATTTGCCGTTGGTCTCCAAGGATGCTGCTAAAGGTAAATAAACCTGTGGGAATTGTATATGTTCATATTTCATGGAGTTTTCTGGAAGCTTTGCATTCATTCAAGACTGCAACTCCATGAACTAACATATACAATTCCCACAGGTTTATTTTAATTACCTTTAGCAGCATCCCCGGAGACCAGCGGCAAATAAGAACCAATTATGCATGTAGTGACACTGTTTCAAACTAACTCTGACAAAGGCAACAGAGATCGGGAATTTGCCGAAAATTTAGTTTCTTAAAGGTTTTTTATAAGATCATTTTAACATTTTTTAGATCAGTTTCATAATGTTTTTAAGTTAACAGAATAAGTACTGATTGCCCATTATAAAATTATAACATATCCTGTTGAACATCAACTTCAAGTAAACAAAAGTTGACCAATAAGTTCTTCTTACCATTGATATTAAAGAAGCTGTTTTGATGCTATTATAGAAAGAACTGAAAGCCTGGTCCACAGCTCGAAGCACAGTGGCATTTTCATGAAGGTAATCACAAAACTAATGGAACAAAAAAAAAGAGTACATCTATTTGAACATGTAAAAACAATTATTATTTACTTCATTAATTAGTCTCTGTTTACACCCACTAACCTTCTGTGTGACTGGGCTGATTTGCTGTTGAGTGGATTCCACAAAGAATGTTTTCAGTCGCTACAAAAATCAAAAAGAAAACAGGTTTTCAAACATGTAACATCAGCTATGATGTAATTATAACATCAGCTAACATCAAGATTTGCGAACAACGAGAAAACAGAAAAGGAAATTTGCAAATCTGGATTTTTATACATCAAGAACTTCAGGAAGTTAGTATTGTGAATTTGCATTTCATGGGTAAACTTCAATTGAACACAAAACAAACATTGGTCAATTGATATTACAAGTAAACCATGTTTGAAATTTTCTGTAATCAATGAAAATTAAAATGGCACTGAACCTCGTGTATACATGTTTTCTGTGTTACCTGTTCTATATAAGTATGGAAGTTTGACATCCCTGACACAAGCTCATGAACCAGTTCAACCGCTTGACAGATAAGTTCCTTTGCCTTGCTCTGATGTTTTCGATCATGAGTAGGTACATTAAGCTTGTTAAACTGTCTAATGCCTACAAATTCATTCAAGAAAAAAAATAAAGAGCCATTGAGTAACAAATTGGGGAAAACAAATGAATACCTGGCAAGAGATTTAACTAACCTATCAAACAAGCATATAGTTCATAGTTCTCTCTATCTTCACAGCAGACCTTAATTAGAAAATGATTTCTCAAGAGGTAATACACTGTAGCAACTGCAGTGACAGAAGTCCAGGGGGGGGGGGGGGGGGGGGGGGGGGGGGGGGGGGGGGGGGGGGGGGGGGGGTGCACCCCCAGTTTTTTTGTTTTGTAATTGACATTCCCATAGTCAATGATTTTTGAGTGAGCTTACATGAAGTGTAATCTCACTCTATGTCATGGGAAGTGTCCGTAAGTCCGTGGTAGTCCAATCTTCGGGTTTTCTTCGGTATCACGGCGCCTGGTCTCGAACAGATATTGTTTATTTCCGTACAAACGATGAGAGCACGAACACGCGAATATGAGCGAGGTTGAACACGAAGTGCTGCGAACTGATCCCGGATCATCCCGGATAACGAACGACATATTTTCGATATCAAAAACACAGAACGTGGAAGCAACCACGTTTTTTCGCCGTTGGAGAAAGAGAGGTAAGAGACTCGAAATTTACGATGTTTTCGTGTTATATTGCACCAGTAATCAGGCACAGCATTCAAGCAATGTGTCTATTGTTTTCACGTAAAGAGTTTTTCAGATGTTTTGAAGGTGACAAAATCTTCGCCAACAAAAGGTTCCCTAGATCACCGAGATGTAGTTTTAAAGACAGCTGTGATGGCCGCCGAGTGACTTGTGCAGTCCAGCATTGCAAATTGCTCCATGTACAACATCTGGCAATCCATAACCCTGTCTCAGGGTCATATAATTCCCTGCTGGGAACAAAATATTTCCTTCGGGAAACAATGAATTCTCTTCGGAGAACAAATAATGTCTTTAGAGACACAAATCTGGGTTAAGTGCAGTTACACTAAAACGTTGAAAAGTTATTGTTTGAAAACATTGATGTTACTAAGTTTAAAATGTAAGTTAACTATACTTGTTACAGCTACCTACATTCCAAAAAAACTTGAGAATAAATGTTAATGTTTTACTGTTATTGTTGGCAATGCTGATACTGTATGCAAACAGCTACATGCTATAAGCACCAACCAGGGCTCAATTTCATAAAACTTTTACAGCTGTAATTTACAAGTGTAGTTATTGTTTCAGACCTCTGAAACAATAGCTACAAGCGTAAAAGTTTTATTAAATTGATCTTTAAATTTATATATTTTGATTAAAAGATAACATTGCCTGCCTTGAGTAAAATGGTGTCAATCTTTACTGTCAGTATGGGGTTTGACCACTCCTTACATGTGAAACCCGACCACGTTTGTTTGTCAGACACTGTTTCAAATAAACACCTATTTCAAATAGGCACCCATCCTTGTGTAAATCCATGTGCGGTAGATCTAGAATTTTGTTCATGTTCACAGTTACAGTACTTCCTCTATTAAGTGGTCATTTCTCAAAAACTCAAAATATGTATTCACCAGTCCTTTACTGGAAATGGTTCTCAAGGTCCTGAGGGTTTCAGCTTAACAGAGGGACTGCTGTATATGATTTACATTTTTTTTCAGAGATTTGCTAATATGATAACTTTGATGATGACAATGATGATAACTCGGTCCTTGTAGTGACTTTACATAGCATGACAAAAACGAAACCAAATTAACGAACGATCTTCCAGTCCAACAAAACAAAAAATCATCCTCGACAAACCAAGATACTTTTCCAATACAGAAGTTCTTGAGACGTTAAGTTGCAAGCCACAATGGTGCTTGGTAGACATGTGTTTTTATCACATCTCTTGGACTTGGAACACTTGCACCAGTTATACAGTCAATGAACCATTTTTTAAGTTGTGCTTCCATACCTGTGACAGTACCACATTATATCGTTAAATAGTTTTTATAAAAAATCAGAGGCAGACAGCCTATGGTGTATTTCTCATTTAGCTTAATATCTTTGACAGTAACATTTTCGACATCACAAATTCCGTCTCTAGATATTTCCGTGCAAATTTTCATCGTAAGCTCACTCATGTACGCATTGCGGACCTATTTTTGTTTTTGCAACTATCATTAGAATTTTATTTGGAATATATAATAAGAAAAATCTATGGAAATAGATACTGATGTTTATGTGATCATGTGTAATTACTTCACTAAGCCTTTTAAATCATGGAAATGTGCTGTGCTTTGTATAAATAAGTGTCAATTTAGAAAGAGTTTTTATCTATCGAATACTTCAAATTTAAAAGCCCAAAATGCTGGAAATGCAGTTTCTGGTGTTTCATTTTCAAACTTTTTGGGGGTTGTATGCCCCTGGACCCCCTAGAAAGGAAAGGCAGAAGCCCGTCCATTGGGTTCAAAACATTTGTGCCCCCCCCCCCCCGGCCCCAGTTTTTCAAGGCTTGCTATGGCCCTGAAGTCACTACAGTGTCAGTGATTAACATTAGAAGAGACTATATTGACCATGTACTAGCGGATAACGAGGACCCTGATATATTTCATGTTCGTCCGCAATAAAAGATATCATTTCATGGAAAGATTTGGTAGGGAGGGGGGGGGGGCATAAAGCACTGCTACCATGTCTCACAGAAGTGATCATTTTTATTCTGCTTGTAATTCATTGTGTGTGGCAAAATAAAAAAAATAAAAATAAAAAAGTGTCACCAATAATACACCTCACAAATGCTGCACAAGAAATGCCTTCCAACACTCAGAGGTAGTAAGTGGAAGCTTGTCTTGTCTATAAACGGTGTTAGGTGAAAATTGTTTCTCAATAAAGAATTTCTCAAGTCTCCAGTTTTAAAATGCTGCAGATACATGTATATGCTGTGGTTTAAATGTTTCATTGGTTTGAAAATACATGTAATTAAACTTGTTTGATTTTTGTTTCCATTTGTCTCAAATAATGTTATAATGGTTATGAATCTGAGACAAAGGGAAAAAAATTAAACTGGCTTGAAAATTTTAAAAACCAAAGAAAAATTTGAACAACAACAAATACAAAACTGTTAACATTGTTGCCTCTTTTCAAAAGGCACATGTAATTTCCAAACAGACTTACTTGTATCATTAAATGGAAGCTTTTCTGTCACAACCTTAGAGACATCATCTGATGGAAGAAATGTTAAGAGTGCATTTAACGCATATTCAGCAAGTGAAGTCAAATAGGGAAACGTCGCAAATGAGCCACAGGACACCCACATGGATGGAGGTTAACCCAGTTTCTGTAGAATGAAGCAGCTAGGAGTTAAATTGCAACTCCCCCCTGGATGGAGGTTGGGCAGTGGTCTTGTGGTTAGCACATCAGACTTTTAACCTGAAGCTTTGTGGTTCGAGCCTCATCTGCCGTCATGTTGTTTCCTTAGACAAGAAACTTTCCTCCACATTGTCTCTCTTCGCCCAGGTGTATAAGTGAGTACTGGCGACATAATGCTGAGGGGTAACCTTGCAATGGACTAGCATCCCATCCAGGGAGGAGTAGTAATACTCTCAGTCGTTTCATGCTACAGAAACCGGGTTAAGCTTGTGAGCCATTAACCCCCCCCCCCCCCCCCCCCCCCCCCCCCTGGATGGGATGCTTGTTCATGCATGGTTACCACCCCCAGCATTCTATTACCAGTTCCAATTTATATACTTGGGTGGAGAGAAACAATGTGGAACAAAGTTTCTTGTCTATGGAAACAATACGATGGTAGAGATCAGGCCTCAAAGCAACGATCTTCAGGTTGAAAGTCCAATGTGCTGACCACTTAACACCACCATACCTCCACAACATTTGACGGGTTTGGTCTAAAATTAAGCTAAGTGGACAGTTTTAGCCTTAATATCAAAAGTGCTCCAAATTGGATCTTTTTTAAACATGCAGTCCACAAAACTGCATGTTGCCAGAAAGGTCATGGGTTTGAATCTCATTCATGAATTTTATCATTATTTTCTCTGATTTATTGGTTACAGCCTAACTTGCATCATAACTCCAAAGACCATGTCCACATGCTCTTCCATCTGGAGTCCTTTTATTAACAGTAATTTTCAGGTCTGTCATTAAGGGCCAAGGGTTATGCTCCTGGCTACTTCAATTCTGGCTACTTTCTGTACAAACAAGGCAATGCTACAACCTTGGACAAAACTGTGAAGACAGTTCCATCTGTTTTGTAATTTTGCGCCATAATTTGGCATCAACAAACTTAAAAATAATGCCCCACCCCTCCTCCATAGAATGTTGTTTTAGTCTCAAAATTGGTCCATACAAATCCTGTAGTTCCCAAAACAACACTGGAAGAAGAGAGGGGGAGGGCAAACAGTTATATAATGGTTTTTTGAGGTTTCTTTTAGGACCATAGAGAAATGTGAGTGTTGTTTCAGTATGTCTCAACTGGTTTTTTCCCCTGTTAATTCAAAAATTAGTGACAGCCCTGAAATGACTTTCGTTACCTATAACAAAGGGAAACACACCCAAAAAATAGAAACATCCTTACCATATCTGGATGTCATTTCTTTGTGCAAGAGCTTTAGCTGTTGATGGCTAAGAAAAAAACCCAATAATTTATTCTTTTAATTAGTTTGATCTGATTCATTATTAATGCCAATAATTTATTAATGTGATTTAAATATTTATTCATTGAGTGTGAATGTCTCAAATTTGATTGTGAAAATGTTCTTACCTTTTCTCTGCTTTCAAGCTTGCCACTTTTAACTCTTCTTCAGTCTTATGAAGTTTAGCCTTGAGTTATCAGAAAAATAAGAGTAAAATTCACAATTAAAATTCAATACTTTTCTCGCAGACTCAATATTCCCTGAATTATATATATATTGCTCTGGTTTATCCAGTTGAGCACTCTCAATAGCCGATAAAGACGTCACCGCTTTCCCTGATTATAAGATATATTATATATATATATAATATATATGTTGTGGTGCAATTTTATCCTTGGTGCAAATTTTATTTTCCTTTGTTTAAAACTCATTATCATACATTACCATTACCAAAACAAAGGAAAATAAAAATTGCACCAAGGACAAAATTGCACCACAACATATACTGTATATTAAAACATAGAAAAGAACAATGGAAAATACAAATTGAACTACAACATAAGTACGGTATTCTTTGACAGTTCAGTTAAATGGATTTCAAAAAGTGCTCAACTCTAATCAGGGTTGGACACTTAATTTTGAGAGCACTCGCCATTCGGGCGAGTGACCCTCAAAATGCACTCGCCCGGACCAGTTTTCACTCGCCCAAAAGTTAACCCCCCCCCCCCCCCCCGTCTCTCCAACACGGCCGGCCAACTTGCCATTTCGTAGAAAACTTCCTGATCCTTGTCTTCTCGTATTCCCTCATATCTCAGGCAGCTTTCGGGGCTTTTTCGTTCTTCTTCTCGTCAACAACTTTAGAAACTCCTGATAAATATTTCCACATATTGGCCGCGATCAGTTTACTCCATTTTTAAACTCACTAGGAGAACACGTGTTGATCAGAGCGCTGGGAAAGTACGGGAGAACAATTTGCTCGCAACGTCATTCAGCACGTGGCAGACCGAGGATTATTTAATACTTCAATGAAAAATTCTATTTAAAGACCTTAAACCCCAAGAAAACACAATGGAGGCACTTACTTTATATTTCAAATAGTTTTTTTATTGATGGAATCTTTGTGAGATCCCTGCAGTTTGCGAGTAAACGTGTCTGTTCTTCTCAGGAGCGGTCCTTGGGTGCTATGTTTACCTGATCACTGATGGCTCGATAGTGACCAGCAGTATCACTTTGTACAAGTACATGTGTTATGTAATTATCACTAGGAGGAGGACATATTTGTCTGTTTGTTTGCGAAGCCCAATGTTGCCTTTCGGCGCCAATTTATTAGACAGTTCGGAATGTAAAACTTTGCAAAATAGAAATGGTAAGTATATGTTTAGGGATTTTCTCGGCAAAATGGAATGTAATTATTTTGCAATTTATTATTTAAATAATTTCTTGGCGACGAAAATCGCACTCACCAAACGGGCGAGTGATCGATGATTTGCACTCGCCCGACGCTTTAGACACTCGCATGGGCGAGCGGGCGAGTGCTAATGTCTAACCCTGTCTAATTCATTAGATAAACAAAGACAAATTCATTGAATGCAGTCAGACTTCAGAAGATACATGTATTCATTCGTTTAATGCAAACAAATGAATATCTTCTAAAGTCTGATCTGCATTCAATGAATTTATATATAAAAATATATATATAGCTGCGCACATTACTGTCACATTATTTTTTCACTCTAGCTATTTTCACACTAACCTCTAACATGGCTCTCTCCTCGTAAAGTTTATCAACCACCATTTTGTGTTTCTCATTAGCATCATCTAAAATCTTCTGGTAATCAGTTGAATTTCTACACCAAAAATACATTTAATATGTTATTCAGATACTGATCTAAACATAACATAAAATTGGAAAATGTCAAGTAAACAGTCCTCTCTGACCCCCCCCCCCCCGTATATTTTTGGGTGGGGGTGTGCCGCTGGGACTCTGAAACCCTTACCCTATACCAGACCATGTTTAGCTGATTTTGCAACCCTATACTAGACTAAAAACCAAAAATCCCTTCCCTACACCAGACTTTTCGGAACTGTCAATAATGTTGCTGCGATGACCTACTTTCCATTTAGGCAAGGCTCTTTCTCTTCCAAGTATCAATTCCTATTTTACACTGTCTTACTTCTTCATACCACTGATCAGTTTTCCAGCAAATGATGCCCTATTCTGGACAAAAACTATCCAGGGATTCTGACAGGGTGCGGGAAAAAATCTAAAATTGTGCGGGAGTTTTGGGGCAAATTGTGCGGGAAATAAGTTCGATTGTGCGGGAAATTGTGCGGGATTGCGCAATCCTGTGACCAACCAAATATTCAATCACCAGTGTTCTAGCCAGGCCAGAAAAAATACAAATGGATGTTTTACTTTGGGGATTAAAATATGCACAGCAATCGCCAATTTGCGGCTGTTTTTCTTCACCAAAGTTTATTTGTCTCAACAAATCACATTGCGTGACACGATGAGCTCGATCGGGTAAAACCGAAATATCACCTCTAAATAAAATGTTTCTTATCTGAGCGAGTTCCTTTCTGAAAAATCCGTACATTTTATGTAGTGTGAATAATTTCCATTAAAGGTTCACACAATTTCTTCGCAGTTTGCCGCAAAAACACAACCTCGAGATGTATGCAAATTGCGTGCTAAATGTAATTTGATAGCATGTTTGTTTTCCTTTTCCCGAATGAAAACATCTTTCACTTGATTGAAAAAATAAAATCCAGTATCCTGATCAGAACTTAATAATTTTCTCCTATCAATCCGAAGTTCCAGCGCTTTAATAGTTTGTTTGTCGATTCGCAAACTTGATCAGTTCTTAGCGAAAATAATTCAGACAGAGTGACATTCATTTCGGCGCGACCGAGTACATTTCTTCGGTGTTTCTTCTTCAGTCCCCGACATATTAAAGAGGAAGCGAAAGCGCTCGAAAAAATATTGGCTACTAAGAAAAACGACATAATGTCTGGAAAACGACAACTAAAAAGCTACGCGAAAAATTCTGTAGGAAGTCGGAAAGAAGTAAAACTGAGACTAGTTCCCAGGACGGCGAAGAGAACGCCTTCTTGTTTTTATATCGATCCGCTCGAGCTGTTCGAGGAAAGCGAAGGATTTCTCGATTGTTTGGAAGGAAAATGGGCTGAAAATAGCCTAAAACGTTTCTCGAAAACTTGGTAATCAATAGAAATACCTGATTTAATTAAAATTTTAAGCAAATATTTCAGTATTGTGCGGGATTGTGCGGATTTTTAGGAATTGTGCGGAATTGTGCGGGTTTGACCGAATTGTGCGGTCCCGCACCCGTGCACCCTGTCAGAATCCCTGACTATCTGATTTCTATACCCTATCCCAGAGTAAACTGCTTGAAAACCATACCCTTCACAGCGACACATACCCACATACATGTAGCTTATATTCTAGCAGTGATCAGAAATTATGGACCGAGATGCATTGGAAAAAAAATTTCCCGCAGAAATGAGCCCCTGGAAAAAGCAATAGCGGTGGCAAAACAGCAGTCCGGACACCAAAAAATCTAAAATGTTTCTGCATGCAAGGCACAAGGCAACCAACACAAAATTAGGATTGTATTCTTTGAACGCAATGAGAGTACTGTATCCCCGCCCCCCCATCCCCCAGGCTCCGGCCCTACCTCAATTCAATGTTTACCTTTCTAGCGTTTCTAATTTGTCCTGAAGAGAAAGTATTGTTCCTTTGTGCTCCTGGGTTGTTTCATACAACTGCCAAAAAAGAGCAAATACTTAAATTTACGGGATAAAGACCCAAGAGGAAAGTTGTGAGCTGACCACAAACATGGCACAGATGGAAAAATATGATCAGGAATGAGATAATCTTGTGATGTCATGCTACATTTGTAATAAGTGTTTTTCTGCTATTACCTCTCTTTGAAGTCTCTCATTTTCTTGAATTTTTATCTGAAGTTCCTGATCTTTCACATCATCATCATCAGTCCTTGTCATCCCATCAATTCTAGACTGAAACACAAAAATGTGTGATAGGTTAAGGGTAGCATTACACTATGCAAAGTTTGGTGAAACTTGCCTCATTATGACCAAAATCATTGCTACATACATACATACACTAATCCTAGCAGTCAAAAAACTACATGTATACAGGATATTAAGAAGCGGTCAAAGTGGGAAAACGTGCTAGACAAGTTACAGAAGCTGTTACGGAGGGCGATGTTGCAGCTCTCGTAAGGTCTCACACCATTGGTTTGTAACCCTTAGAGCTAACAATAGGACAAACAACACAACAATGGACCCTAACCCTAAAAACAATAGCAGCTGTGTTTTACCAGGCCAATGAAAATAGAGCTTTCTAAGAGCTGCAACCCTACCGGTTACGGAAAGTAGAATCAAGTTCTACTTTCTGCCTTGATGCAACAACTTTTCTTAGCAATGTACAGTGTAAAATCTCCCCGGGGGGGGTACTCCCATATATGAGCTATATAGGTATGTGCCGCTGTGAAGGGTATGGTTTTCAGGCAGTTTAGTCTAGGATAGGGTATAGTTATCAGAGATTTTTGGTCTAGAATAGGGTATCATTTTCCGCGAAACTGATCAGTTACGTGAAGAATTTAGTCTAGACAAGGTTTACTGGCAAATGGCATTTTAAAATCGGTACGGCGGGCAGTACGGCATTTTTACTGACCCCTGTTTACTAATAACTGTGATAGTGAACGAGTTTCTGGAAAATAGCGAGTCTGGAATACAACTGTAGGTCTAGGATAGGGTAGGGTTTTTCGGTGTTTAGTCTAGTATAGGGTTGCAAAATGCAGCTTAAATGGTCTAGTATAGGTTAAGGATCTCAGAGTCCCAGCGGCACACCCCCACCCAAAAAGTACCCCCCCCCCCCCCCCCCCCCGGGAAAATCTCTTTCTACAACTTGTCTCACAATGTTATCATGTTGCGACCCACTGCGCATGCATATGTTGTAGTTAATTTTTTATCTCAGGTAATTTTTATTTTTCCATTGTTTTTGGGTATGGTAATATATGCTAATGAATTTGAAACAAAGGAAAAACAAAAATTACCTGAAATAAAAAATTAACTACAACACATACATGTACCCCAGTCATTCATAGTCAACTTTGAGCTGTTTCGAGACAAGTTGCACAAAACGTTGCACGAATATGTAACACTACCTTAAGTTTATAATTTCACTAATTTTTGTTAGGGGGAAATGGAAAAAGTAACTGGCTCTAACATCTGTATTTTAACTATAGTTTTAAAACAAAATACAGCTTAAGCCAAACACATGATAATTATCAACCTTTCCTCTCCTGTTTTTTCCATCATATTCATCAAGTTCTTCTTGCAGGACAGCTACTCTCTTTGACAGCTTCAAAAAAGAAATAAAACAGCATACTTTATCATGCAGTTCTGTGTTGATGTCTATCGCATATGACAGTGCTGGAAAAAATTCTTACTTAGAAGAACATGTGTCCTTTCAAACCTCCATTTTGATCACACATTTTTGGTTGGATATTTGCCATTTGGGATTTTCCCTGAGACACAATTCATTACCATACACTGTACATGATGTGCTGTAAGACATTTTGTAGTTTGCAGTGCATTATAGGGTGATTTCAAATCCAATTTGAAGAACAATACTGTAATCTACTTCCATCCTTGTAATCCTTTTTTTTTCTCCAAATTACTGCTTTTGTTTTGCAAATCTTTTTATCCAAATATTTAGTTGTTATTTGGTGGCATCTGGCGATATAACATGGAAATTAAGTAGGCAAAATTTTGTTACTTTAGCAGGATACTCTCTATAAAGCAAATTATCTCTATTAATTCCTCTCAGGCCACTCATCTCTATTAAATAAGCTCCCTTTTTATAGCATGAAATTTATTAAGACCCCTACCCCCTCCCACAGACAAAATTGGCCATGGGCAAAACTTGGTCACCTGATCATTCCTGAACTGCAGACTGTCAATTTCCTGTTCATATTTCCTGATCGACTGATCTTTCTGCCGTACAGTTTCCTGGAATATATAATCAGAGGGAAATTATTATCAAACACTGAGAGCAGGGTTTTTAATCAGAAATGGGCCTGAGATTGTACCAAGGTCTAACCTGAAGTGTCTTTGTTTTTTCTTGTTCCTCGATTACAGCTTTCTTTAAGACAGTGTTTTGGGCCCTTTGCTGTAAATGAAAATACATTTAAGTCCAGGAGCAGGGGTTTCAATAGAACCCGGCTACCGGCGGTGTACCGCCGCTTATTTCACCTCTCACCGCCGGTTACCAGACCGCCCTAGTGGGATGGAGCCCAGGGGCGGATCCAGGATTTTTCTTAGGAGGGGGTGCACCTCTAAGGAATGACGTAACTGAAGGGTGACGTAAACAAATTTTAAAAGCGAACAACGCAGACTAGGTCATCACAGGGGGGTGCGCACCCCCTGCACCCTCCCCCTAAATCCGCCCCTGGAGCCTTACGGCCCTTATCTGTCACAGCCGCCTATTATACATGTACCTTGGCCAGCCACCTACTTCAATTCTTATTGAAACCCCTGCAGGAGAAATAAGGTCCAACTGGCGTTAACCCATTCACTCCTGAGAATTTTTACGTTTTTGAGCGATTTTCTGCATTCGCACGCCCCATAGGATTTCGTGACTCCATATTTGAAGTTACCATTGAAAGTGCTGCTGTTCTAAAACACTGAAGGCTCGAGTTTACTGAAAACGTCATTGTGACGATCTCATTTTGCTTCGTTGATTTGCAATAAAGGGTCCAATATGAATTATCTACGATTTTTGGTAAGTTCACAGCCATTTTTCATCTTTAGTAGCTGCCTGGTGAGCATCATTAAGCTTGGAGGTAGTTCAGAGTCCACTTCTCAATGAAGCGAGTTAGTTGTTGTACTTCGTTTACGAATTTGGCTCGTTGCTCGTTGCTCGTTGAACTGGAAAAATGGCCGCCTGGAAACGAAGCAGCTTTGTGACTCGACTCTGGATGAATTTCTCGACCTACCGCGGCATATTTTGGAAGTTGCGACCACAGGAGAACACAACAAGCGCGAAATTTCGGCGGTGGGTCGGAGTGGCTGTGGACTTAGTATAAATATGAAATGTGTGCGGAAAGAAACGAACGCTGTCAAAATTCTTGGCCATTTCCCAGCATGCAGTGCGGTGGTGATATTGAAAATTGAGGCAAGGTCAGTATGCATTAGAACGAGAGGCTAGAGCTCGGCCCGAGCAACGAATAAGAGCAAAAAAATTCACTGCTAAGCTAGGACTAGGACTGAATTTTGCTGTGAATGTTGACTTTTGGGTTTGCCATGATGATTTAAATAAAAAAAACTAAAGGCAAAAACGTGATTTTTGTTGTTTTTCTATGACGTTAAAAACGGTCATTTTTGTTATTGTCCAAATTCAAACGCTGATATTCTGCAAAAATCGCTGACTTTTTTGTGTTTATTGGGTATCTCAATTTGAGGACTTTCTAGTCAATGCTCAGAACTGCTAGTTAGGGCAATGTTCGCGCGATTGAGAAAGTTGCAATTTTTTAAAGCAGTGGAGTATTGTACGGCCGGTTTTGGCCGGTGTAGGAGCGAATGGGTTAATGTACAAAATCACACATGATTCAATTGCCATTCCACTGCCTGGCTATTACATGTATAAACCGCTAACATGTGACATAAACACACAGATGCCACCCACAAAAATTTTACCCAGTTGAAATGTAAAATAAACACTTGTAACAAGGGCAGCTTCTGCCCATCAGCAACATCACAGTGGAAAAAACTGCCAGCTGATGTCTTGGAGCAACCCACTTAAAATAGTTTTAAGGAACTCTTAATGAATTTTACAGTCACCACAATTACATGTAAGTTGTTTCTTTCTTTTTTAAACATCACACCGTTAACACTGTTAATTATTATTTAAGCACCTGCACTGTAGAAAGCAATGTATACATATGTTGTGGTTCAAATTTTTCTTTGGTTTAAAATTTTTTAAACCAGTTTGATTTTTGTTTTTCTTTGTCTCAGAATATGATAATAAATTTGAGACAAAAGAAAACAAAAATTAAACTGGTTTGAAAATTTTTAAACCAAAAAAAAATTTGAACCACAACACATACATTCATGTTATGGCCTTTGCCTTTGTGGATTAAATAAATAGAAATAGAAGAACATTACAAGCTGTAAACTATGTTTAGTTTGTCATGGCATAGCCTAGGAATACAGCCCCCTCTCATTGCTGGCCACTAGCACTGAATAGCGATGAGGGGCAGCTGTATTCGCAGGATAGCTCATGGGACTGCAAAGAAAAAAAAAGACCTGAAACCATGACCTTCCACACACTGGTCAGATGCTCTTATTAACCACTATGCTATGGGAAGAGCTGTGACAAGTTTCCTTATTTCCTTCAATAATAAGAATAATAAAAAGAGGGTAATTTTTCAAAGGAGGTGATTAACTGAGGTAATATGTTGTTGTTGAATTTTCACCTGAAGTTCAACCTTTGTCCCGACAGACCAGGTTGCCAAATCCCCATCCTTATCGCCACCTACAGTGCACTGTTGACAGCTTCAAATTTTCATTTTATCCAACGGTTATTCCTCTATGGAATAACCTTAACTTTTCAGCCGATCAGACCAATTTTAATCACATAGCGGTGATGAACACTATAAGTTTATTATTCTTTACATATGTATGTATAGTTTTTTCTTTTCAATTATTGTATAAATTTGATATTTAAATTTTATATAGTTATAATCCTCCTGGTATAGTCTTTTTACACCGTTTTAGGAGTAATTGGTTAAAGATTAAAGATGATGATGATAATGATGACGATGATGATGATGATGATGATGATAACTTTATTTACCTTATTTATTTATTTTTTTGTAAAGTTCCTTGAATGGGCAGGGGAGGAAGCACTTGACACTACACTAGACTACTATATCAGGTCACATCCATCTCTTACAAATTGCCATATTGCAATATTCTTTTCTATTTTTCCACTTTCTGCCATCACACAAATGTCAGTTTCTCCAGACTCCCAACTCCTAACAACAGACACCTGCTCTCCCAGCCAACTACCCCCCCTCCCTCCCCCCCCCCCCCCCCCCCCCCCATCACTTTCTACTGTAAACCTTTCATTGTGGTTTGTTTTACGATATGTTTAAACTTACATAAAAAAACTTAAGTAATTCGAACAACCAAGAAACGTTTTACGTCATCCGTTTACGTAAAGAATTACATTTAACGTAAGCTTCAATGCTTCATCTTTGCATCTCAGATTCTTCACCGATACAGCTTATAAGATCACCTTTCATGAAGAAATAAAAAGCTTCAGTTACCACAGCTGAACAAGCATACCTTAGCAAATTCTGCAGCCAACTTATGGTACTTTGCCTGCAGTGTTTGAGAGTCTGCACTCATCTTGGCTCCTTGAATAGAAGGTCATCCACATCAAAGGGCGTAAAACACGAGAAGTCTTGTTCGAGTTTCAGATGTCATTTGCTTTAGCTGACCGCCATTTTGTTTTCTTCTCGCCAAGTGACACGTGACTTCCGTCCTAAGATTGCGCCCTCGAAACCTCATGGGAAACATAAAACAAAACAAAAATGGCGGACAAAGCGAATTGATCTAAAATTTGTTATATTTCTCCCCTCCTTTGAGCTTCTGGGGCGATTTTATTTTACTGGATACTTGCACAAGGTAAATTATTACAGTATTTAGGTGGCATATGTGCTGATTTTTGTGCCTTAACTGTAGGGGATTCTTATGCCATTGCGTACTTTCACTTTTCATTTTCCAGCTGGGGTCTATGATTATCGTGAATAGATTTGAACAAAATGGAGAAGGATGCAAGCAGCGAAGAAAGAGAAGAAGAGTTTGAAGCTTCAGATAACGCAAGAGAAGCCGTGAGTAGTGCACGCGCTAAGAAGAAACATGCACGTGCAGAAATGGCAGAAGAAACAGCCGACTTAGTGCAAAGCGTGGAAGCGGAAGCACGTGAAAATGCAGGGGAAGAGGTGCGTGATGTGGATCAAACACATATTCAAGTTGATGGTGATGAAGATACACAAGTTGAGAGTCAGAAGAAGAAGCGGAAAAGAAAGAAAAAGAAAAAGCAAGATCACGATTCCATAGCTGCCACGTCAGCTGTTGTTTCTACTAGTGATGCAATAACCGACGAGTGTGATGTTACAACTCCTGACGCGACAGAACAGCTCAACGATTGCGCTGAGAAAGCACAAAAAGATCGCGCCAATTCTGAAGCAAGTACAATCGCAACTCAAACAGACGGCAAGAAAAGTCGAAAATCGCGAAGAAGGCAAAGGAAAAATTCACAGCTTAGTGAAGGAACATCCGAAGAAACTCCATCGGTGCAAGAAAACATGGCTAAAGGAGAAGGCATGAGTGCAAATCATCTTGTGAATGAGGACAAAGGTGAACAGCAAAATTTGCCGACTACTGCGAATGCAAGTAGCGGTAAAAAGAAGAGGAACAGGCGAAGAAGATCGAAGAAAGTCAACGAAAACGCAAACCTTGAAGGAAGTGGAGAAATGAGTCGCGAAAGTTCCACGCGAAATGATTCTCAAAGGCCAAACAGTGGAAGACCCAAAGATGATAACAAAGGCTCGGAGCCGAGAGTCTCAGGAGTAAGAAATACGAATCAAACGACTCCACAATGTCATGACAAGTCCGCAAGACGAGATTCACCGCATAGAACCCCAAGGAGTCGTGGAAATAATCGGAGACCGCTATATGAACAGTACTGGTCTATGGAGCAAGTATCAGCTGGATTAAAAAGGCAAGAACTGGTCAAAGGAGTCCTAAGGATAAGCCCCAGGAACTATGAGCTTGCATGGGTGACAGTGCCTGGGCTCAAGCGTGATGTGGTTTTGGAAGGAATGCTGAGGCGAAACAGGGCTCTTAATGGTGATTTAGTTGCGGTAGAGATCTTACACAGGGAGAAATGGAAAATCATGAAGGAGGAGTTAGATTATAATGGTATAACTCCAGATCAAAATCACATTAAGGATGCGACTGAAAGTTTAGATGCCTTATCCCTGAGCCCCGGAAATGAGCCACAATCGCCTTTAACACAAAGCCTGCTACAGACACCAGAATCATCACACAAGAGTAAAAAAATCGATATTGACAAAATTCCAGAGGAGTTTTTGCAAAGAACTGGCAAAGTGGTTTACATCATTGAAAGGAAGCACTCCCGTGTAGCTAGTGGACATCTTAAGCCCTTTCCCCAACCCAGGGAATTTCCCGATGGATGTTTTTCCCCAACTGACAGTCGGTTGCCAAGGATACGCATTCCACGTGAAAACTGCCCGTCCGGGTTCTTCGACAGACCACGTGACTTTGAAAATACACTGCTGGTGGCGCGAATTGTCAGTTGGCCCGAGACCTCTTCGAAAGATTCATTCCTCGCGATCGGCTCGATTGCGCGAAGTCTAGGTGAAGCGGGGGAGATTGAACCAGAGACTGAAGGGATCCTCCTGGAGTACGGGATCGATTCAGGACCTTTTTCAGACGAGGCCCTTGCGTGTTTACCCCAGGAAACACCTTGGAAAATACCCGAGAAGGAGCTAGAGTACAGGAGAGACTTTCGTGGTGACTGTGTCTTTACAATTGATCCTCTCACTGCTAGGGATCTCGACGATGCAGTTCACTGCAAGAAAATTGAAGACGGTCGCTTCGAAGTGGGAGTACACATTGCTGACGTGAGTTTTTTTGTTCGCAAAGGAACTGCGTTGGACGAAGTCGCCGCAGAAAGAGGAACATCAACATACATGGTTCAAAAAGTCATCCCCATGCTCCCACGGCGTTTGTGCGAAGAGCTCTGCAGTTTAAACCCAGGAGAGGACCGTTTGACTTTCTCCGTTGTCTGGCAAATGTCTGATAAAGGAGAAATCTTAGACGAGTGGAAAGGAAGAGGAATCATTCGCTCTCGCATCAAGATGGCGTATGAGCACGCCCAAGATATGATCGAGAAACCAAACAGGGAATGGAATCTAAACGAGCTACCTCCCATTTCAGACGGTGCGACGGTTGAGGAGATTTCCACTCAAGTGAATCAGCTTCACAAGTTTGCTGTGAGGCTTCGTCGAAATCGTTTTGAAAATGGCGCGTTGCGCCTTGATCAAGTGAAAATCCGGTTTGACCTGGATCAAGTAACCGGTTTGCCTAATGGGTACCACGTACACAAGCAACGTGACGCAAACAAGCTCATTGAAGAGTTTATGCTACTTGCAAACATGGCGGTAGCACATCATATTTATAACGCATACCCAGAGACGGCTTTACTAAGACGCCATCCCAAACCTCACCAGAAACAACTCGACGACCTGATTGAGCTGTGCAAATCGTTTGGAATCAGCTTCAATGGGACCTCGTCCAAGACTATTCATGAGTCACTGTCGCAATTTCCGCTGTCCTCCCCCGAGCGGGAAGTTTTGGTCAACTTGACCATGCGACCAATGAAGAACGCGGAGTATTTTTGCACGGGGTCCGTAGAGGAAGACGAATATGGACACTTTGCCCTGAGCGTACCTCTCTACACCCACTTTACGTCCCCCATCAGAAGATACCCGGATTTAGTAGTACACAGGCTCCTGGCTGCGAGCCTCGGCATAGATCAACCGCTGAATGAAGAATCCGAGATGATCGACATGACAGCGGAGAACTGCAATGACCGTAAACTCGCGGCGAAGCGAGCTAGTGAGCTGAGCAATGAGATGTTCTTTGGCATATTTGTGCGTGAAAGCGGCCCTCTTGAAGAAGACGGTATGGTCTTAAACGTAATGGACCAGTCTTTGGACATTTTGGTGCCTGAACTGGGTGTGGTCAAGCGCGTGTACCTGAAGTTCTGTCCTGGAGTGAAAAGCTATGAATTTACCAAGGGCGAGAAGGGAAAACCAGCTGAGTTGCGCTTGCTCTGGAGCGTCAGGCTTAAATCGGGTGATGTGATGTACGAAGAGGAACAAGTCTTGAAGATATTTCACCAAGTCCGGGTAATTTTGACGACTGAAAGCCAGACGGAGACCCAGAGCTCGCATCCCTTCAAAGTCATGGCCAAACTTGTTCCGAAACTAAACTGCGGAGATGAACATTACATTCCTTCAACTCCAGCAGTTGACAAATCTCACAAGAAGAAAAAGGTTGCTGTAAGCTCTGCTTCAAGCCCTGCCGAAGCTGGTCTTCCGAACTCTTCCGATGATATCCGAAAGAAACTTTTCAACTCTGAAGAAGGACTGAAAGCGTCACGTGGATCTGACGTCAAGAATTGCGAAGCAGCGGAAACAGCGTCACGTAGTTCTGATGATGTTATTGTTGAGTCTGAAGAAGAGACAAATGTCAACGACGAATCTACGAACATTGCCGAAGATGAATCCGATGACGTCATAGTGGAGTCGGAAACGATCGACTGCTCGGATACCGAACAGGGTTGAGATGATTGGAAACAGCAAAACATTTTATCTGTTAAACAGTTTTCATTTTAGTTTTAAGAACGCCAGTATTTGTATTATGAAGAGACTTCTTAAAGGTTTTACTATGAAGTAGTTTTGTTTTTCATTCAGAGTCCAACTCGAAGCTCATGAATGAACTTGAGTAGATTTTAATGGACATTTTATAAATCAAATATAATAATTTTTTTATGTGTGACGCAGAACTCGAATTTTAGGACGGATTTACTGGGACCCTAGGTCCGCCATGAGAGCCAGTAACTTGTTATTTTAGAACTCTGAAGAAAAATTTATTTTGTAGTCACAGTGTTGATTTAAATTAAAAATTGGGACTTAGGGAAGCCCGCGTCAGTTTTTGAGGAAAAGAATAAAAAAGGACCAATCAGATCCAAATAACTCCAAATTATAAAATTAGCCCTGTCTTGGCATACAAAAGGAGAAAAGTGCAAACAATGTTATTTCTGACGAATGAGCTTGCGAAGTAGACAGAAATAAATATTTTGACGGCACGAGAGACGACAGGGCCTGGGTTCTAGTCCAGGACCCGGTTGTTCAAACGGTGGATAGTGCCATCCACCGGATAAATCACTATCCAGTGGATAACACAATGGATTTTGTTAATACTTATTCACTGGATAGAGATTTATCCGGTGGATAGCGCTATCCACCTTTTGAACAACCGGGGCCAGGGGCACCACGGGTAGCCTAATCTCGTACCCAGATCTCCCACGGTCAGGCGGAAGGGAGATCTCACATTTCAGTTCAGTACAAGCACGAGTGAGAACTGGGTACGAGATTACGGGTAGCCATACTGGGGTATAAAAGGTAGCGTATATCACGTTTTGTTCATCCAGGCTTCAGAACCAACTTTCGTTTGGTCTCCTTAATTTGTTTCTTTTTGGTTTTTTGGTTTTTTCTTAGGAGCGACCGTTTTTCGTTTACTTTGGTCAAGTCCCGT
Source organism: Dendrophyllia cribrosa (assembly GCA_024195265.1). Lineage (NCBI taxonomy): Eukaryota > Metazoa > Cnidaria > Anthozoa > Scleractinia > Dendrophylliidae > Dendrophyllia > Dendrophyllia cribrosa. The sequence goes on along the minus strand of JAJLRJ010000014.1, from coordinate 9,327,927 downwards.
AGGAACGACTTTCAACCATTTTGAGCTTGAGCCTTGGTTCCTACCCAGATTTCCTGCCCAGATTTTTTCCCCTCGGGTTTCTTTTTGGGCGGGTTTTTTCTGGCCTCCGTCTAACCGCATTTTTATTTTTCAGTTGTAACGGTAGCTCAGCTCTGCTAGTTCTCAGTTTTTCTTCGTTTCTTTTTCCTGTATCTGTATGTACGTTTGTTACAGTTTTGCACCTGTTCCTTAACTTACCATGTTTTCATAGGCCCCGCCCGGGGCCGGGTTATTTAGTCTTCAATGTACATTTAGGTCAGCTGACCCGGAATAGTTCCTTAGTTGGCGACAAAAGTCAAGATTGACTTAGAATGGCTATGTTGTAGACCTCCAGCCAGGGTCGTAAGTCAGCTGTTACGCTCGAGATATTGTGTCCTAGCTTTACCGGCAGCCTTACTGGCTATTTGCCTGCGTGTATTTTTGGGTACGTAAGTGAAGATGATCCCGTTTTATCAGAGATAGTCCCCCAGCCTAACTGGCGCTCAGCCTGTGTGCTCCTTAGGTGTTCCTTGTCCCAGAGATCCAAAGGTCGGAGTTTTATTTCCTCAGCCTAACTGGCAGCCTATTCAAACCCCATTGAATATTTATGATCCCTCGTGATGACGTCATTGGCATTATATAAGCAACTTAATGATATGCAAATAAATGTTGAGCCACGTAGCACTGGTGATACAAACGTGTGGTCCTTCATTTCCTTACTAGGGCTAACGCTCAGTACAGGGAAATATATGGGTTGACTTTAGCACTATAATTTACACACAGAGTTAATTCTCTGATTTCTTGCCAGTGTATCACCAGTGCTACGTGGCTCAACATTTATTTGTACCCTTCACATTCTCATTGCCACGAATTACCTCCTTATTACCCACGATCTGCTCCCGTACGGCCTCGTGGCTCAAGCGGTAGAGCGACGGAAGATCTAATCCGGAGGTTATGGGTTCGAATCTCACCGAGGTCAAAGATTTTTTTTTCTTTCCCTCGTGTGGTCCCTGATTTCCTTACTAGGGCTAACGCTCAGTACAGAGAAATATATGGGTTGACTTTAGCACTATAATTTACACACAAAGTTAATTCTCTGATTTCTTGTAGAGTCAACAACTCGCTACGCTATGGGAGACCAGTCGCGTCCTACTCGCGTCCTACTCGCGGTTATGCGACGAATAATCCTGTCTCTGAGGCGGCTTTAGCTTCTTCTGGCCCGGCGAACTCTCTACAGGTCTTCGCGGCTTCACGACAAGATTCTGTTAATTCACAAGCCCCGGTAAACTCGGGCAAACTGGTGAAACTAAGAAGGCAGGAGGAACTTGGGGGTGAGAATTATAGCTTAATCCTGCTGGTTGTTCTTATTCGTTGGGTTATAACGAGTTTGTTGTAGTTGTATATTTATCGGATTGTCGGTCGTTTCTTTGCAAGCACATGGCTGGTAATTTATGCAAGGATGCTCATTCGGGCATGCTGGTCTAGTGTTATGACTTAACCCTTTTATGGACTTACTTTGCCGGCCTACACCCCTGTTATTTTTCCGGACGCGACTGGTCTTCTTGTAGTTTTACCTGTGCTTTGCTCATACACTCCTATATTGCATTTGTTTATATTTGTAGGCTGCCTAGCTGTTGTCAGAGAACAGAAAGAGGATCTGGATATACCCATCCAAGGGGTGTAGCTATGTGCCACCAAGGAGGTGTGGTTGTGTGCCCACAGAACAGGTGTGGCTATGTGCCCACTAAGAGTGTGGCTGTGGGCCCACCAAGGAGGTCTGGCTATGCGCCAAAGTGACGTGCTTTGTTTATTTTCGGTAACCCTTGATCGGTGGGATGACCCAGCAAGCGTTTTGTCTAAAAGGACATTCCCTTGTCGCCACGAATTTTCGGGCAGATGGGTCGTTTCCTCCGGGCTTGGGTTTCCATCTAGAGGTACAGTTACTCCTGGTAGAGCATCCTCTTCCTTTGCCTTATTGCAGCCCAAAAAAAAATCGTGATGCGCTGTGTGGGCTCACGTGTTATGAGTTATACGAGTCAATCGTGATGCGCTGTGTGGGCTCACGTGTTATGAGTTATAAGAGTCAATCGTGATGCGCTGTGTGGGCTCACGTGTTATGAGTTATAAGAGTCAATCGCAATGCGCTGTGTGGGCTCACGTTGTATGAAAAAAAAAAGGCAAAGGAAAACGCGGGAACACTGGCAATTTGATCCAATCACGGCTTGTCAGAATGCCAAACTTCGCAGTATTAAGTGGGTACTCCTGGATGGAATCCCAAGCTCGGAGGAGGTGACAGAGCCTGCGTTATTCGAGGAGTTTGACAGAGTTCTAGACGGAGATCTGAGACGAGTAACCGATATCCCTTTCGAGACCCTGATTCTAAGGGTTTTGGAAATCTATCTATTAACCTCCACGCATTCTGAATGACCAATAAACGTGAACTCACTCTAGCCTGTTTGTCTTTGTGTGGATTGCGGATCTTAATGGCTGCGGTCACATCTACGTAACTAAAGTTTAACTAAGTTAGTCTCAAGTTACGTGACGTCATACCTAACTGTAGTTAGTGCTTTCGGTCGACTTTGCGGTCACACCACGCAGTTAACTACAGTTAGTTCTAATTAGCCTATGGATGACGTCAGAATTAAAAGAGGTTCGTGACGGCCCTTATTGTTGATCCGTGAAATGTCAACATGGTTGACCGATGTAAAGTGTGTCTAGTTTTTCTTCTTATTTATTTTTTTCGTGCGGCAAACCGTCGGCCGAGAAAAATGAGAAATAAGCTGAGAATTTTAACGGATACTCGACGCCGGGTACACGTGTTGCTACCTTGTTGTATGTAAATTTTTTGTTTGTTGTTTTTGGTTTCCCTCTCGCTTCACGCTTGGTTTTTATTTTGCATATTTATATATGCTCACCTCGCACGTGCGAAAAGAATTGTCACATTCTGATTGGTTGGTTGTTTGTAAACTTAAGACTAACCCATGAACCCTGCTTGGGTATAACTATAGTTAGTCTGTATAGTTTTGGATCACCGAGGCGTCAATTTTCTAGGCGGATGAGATCTAATGCTGACCCCTTGAGCACCTGTCTTCGGACAAAAACTCATACATTTACAAACATCTGAATCCTTCGGAAACTTGCCGTGATGTTTGCTCTGAGGAATGTTTCACTATTTTAGACTCTGCCAACACACGTTTCCAAATTAAGTTAAAGGAAGCTACGCACATTAATTGGGAAAAACCGACATTAAACCTTTAAGTTAAACATGTATATCTTTCTTTATCCGTGTAACATGTCATATGATGTAATATGTACACCGTTTGGTCCTTTCACATGTATACCATTTATTTAAGTAATGCTTCACATAAGAACTATAGTAAACTTCATTGTTCTGCGGCATTGGCTCTTTCCCACATAAAATATCTTTGATTTTAAGAATAGAAGAGGGGCTGATGGTTTATAATTATATTTCATTATAAAAATACAGAAAATCCATTAGCGTCAAATATATTTTAGGAAATGTTCGTGCTTAACCAATCAGAATAGCAGAAGACAATAGCTACTAGTTTTGCTTCTTTGATGAAGTTCCCCAAATACAATATCTTTTAAAAATTGCATGTTGTGCGATTGGGTCTCAAAATACTTGAAACCTTAAAAAAAAATAGCTTTTATGCACCTTGAACCTTAACTTTTTAGCGGTTTTTGAGTCTAGGCCAATGAGATCACTAGTTGTAACAATGAAAATAGTTGACATTCCATCGTGTATTGCCGTTCATCACTATTCTTCTTATGCGGATCATTACTTAATTGTAACATCATTGTTATTAGCTATTTGTATGTACTGCTTTATGCAACACCTATTTCTTGTATTTGATAGGAAATTCAAACTGTAACTTTTGTAACTGAAGATGACATAAGTATATGTCGAAACATGAATTACAAGTTGAAATGTGTTGTTTTATGCCACGTATGGACACGTATGTTGTTCGCTCATTCATCCACAATGTTTTATTTTATTAATTATATATTTAATAAAATGTAGTTTTACAATTAATTGTTTTATATTCAATTTCAGAGTCAAGCGGAATTTTGTATGGCTACACTTGTGGAAGTAATGGAATATACTTGAACAAGGCAGGACTCCTATTTGTCAAATAAAGGAGGCAGAACAAACATCATCGCCTGGAGCTATATTGACGCACATCTAAGGATATGACATCTTTTTAGCTTTTTTAGCCTAGTAGTTTTGAACACAAATGTTAAACTTTGAATTGTGTAATGTCATCTATTTAGTAACTTTACTTAGCAGTACTTTCCTGTTGTACTGTTTATTATGCTGTACAAGGTGGTTCTAACTTTTGAGTCTGTGGATCGGATGAAATCTTAAAGTGTGACCGTTCAAATAAAAAGCTACCGAGGAGTAATTTCCTGTGGTACTGTTTACTTTGCTGCATAAGGTGGTTCAAACTTTTGAGTCCGTGAAAGAAATCTTAAAGTGTGACCATTCAAATGAAAGCTACCGAGGAGTACTTTCCTGTGGTACTGTTTACTTTGCTGCATAAGGTGGTTCTAACTTTTGAGTCCATGAAAGAAATCTTAAAGTGTGACCATTCAAATGAAAGCTACCGAGGAGTACTTTCCTGTGGTACTGTTTACTTTGCTGCATAAGGTGGTTCTAACTTTTGAGTCCGTTAAAGAAATCTTAAAGTGTGACCATTCAAATGAAAGCTACCGAGGAGTACTTTCCTGTGGTACTGTTTACTTTGCTGCATAAGGTGGTTCTAACTTTTGAGTCCGTGAAAGAAATCTTAAAGTGTGACCATTCAAATGAAAGCTACCGAGGAGTACTTTCCTGTGGTACTGTTTACTTTGCTGCATAAAGTGGTTCAAACTTTTGAATCCGTGAAAGAAATCTTAAAGTGTGACCTTTCAAAGAAAGCTACCGAGCAATACTTTCCTGTGGTACTGTTCATTATGCTGTACAACGTGGTTCTAACTTTAATGAGTCTGTGGATGAGATCCTAAAGTGTGACCATTCAAATAAAAGCTATTGAGCAGTACTTTCCTGTTGTACTGTTTATTATGCTGTACAAGGTGGTTCTAACTTTTGAGTCTATGGATAAAATTCTAAAGTGTGACCATTCAAATGAAATCTACCGAGGAGTACTTTCCTGCGGTACTGTTTATTATGCTGTACATGCAAGGTGGTTCTAACTTTTGAGTCTGTGGATAAATTCCTAAAGTGTGACCATTCAAATGAAAGCTATTGAGCAGTACTTTCCTGTGGTACTGTTTATTATGCTGTACAAGGTGTTTCTAACTTTTGAGTCTATGGATGAATAATTATGATTATATTAATGATTGAAATTGGTAGATATGAAAAAATCACGAGAGATGATAGATTGTGCCCTACTTGTGGATCTAATGAAATTGAAGATGAAATTCACTTCCTTTTCCACTGTCCTAAATACTCAATTATTAGGGACGGATTTTACAGGAAAATAGGGTATCACCTACCAAATATAAAACAGTTATCTCCTTCAGAAGTTACCAATGAATTAATGAACTCTCGTAATTATTTTGTAAATATTCATTTGATGAAATTCATTATTTCATGCTTAGATCTCCGCAATAATCAAATTATCAAATCAGACTGATTGTACTTTCCCTTTCTTTATTATATTATTGTAATTTCATTTTGTTATTTTGTAAAGCTTTGCAATACTGTAAGGATTTATAGTCATGCAAATAAAGCTACTTGTTGTTGGTTGGTATGGATGAAATCCTAAAGTGTGACCATTCAAATGAAAGCTACTGAGCAGTACTTTCCTGTGGTACTGTTTATTATGCTGTACAAGGTGGTTCTAACCTTTGAGTCTGTGGATAAATTCCTAAAGTGTGATCATTCAAATGAAAGCAATTGAGCAGTACTTTCCTGTGGTACTGTTTAGTATGATGCACAAGGTGGTTCTAATGTTAACGTTTGCATCAGCAGATAAATTTTCTGAAGGCAAATAGGCAGTTAATTATTGTCCCATCCCGCCATCCCGTGTCCATCTCAAACGCGCTTTGCAATGGTTTACTGGGTAGATGAAGGTCGTGCATAATATTCTAGGTTGACGTATTAGACAAATAATTTGTATCCCGCCCACAAATGAGATTACGTCCGATGTCCCACCTCGCACCATCCCGTTAAAACTATTTTGGACCCAAACTTAGATACCCTGGGTACCAGAGGTATTCTCGCGGCGAGCTTCGTGACTTGCCGGCCGAAGGCCAGAAGGCACCGGAAACCGCGCAAGAAAAACTTCTGGCACCCAAGGCAAAACTTAGATGTCGGGCAAAGAAAAAACAGGTTCCCAAAGGGGGGTCCCTGAAGCCCAGATTGTTCTTCTTTGGAAGCCAGAGCCCTGAAAAAGCCCCGACTTTTAGGCCTTGGAGCCCTGGAGCCCGGCTGTTTTGGGTCCGGAGCCCTACCTGGAGCCCTAAAACCCATCGAGACCCTGAAAAAAGAGCCATTTTAAAGTTTGACTATATAAGGTAATAAAACAATTCAATTATTCAAATTCCTTCTTTTATTGTGACTCACTTTATCACTTGTAACTTTGTCTCGTTTTAATGGATTTTGATAGGGTTTTCACTGAAATGATTAATCAACCTTGGTTGCGAATGGGAGAAAGTGACGTCAAAGACTCAAAACATACCTCACGGGTTGAAATTATAATAACAATCAGCATAGAAAATTGCACGGAGAACAAGTCCAAAGTTTTTGTTGCTTTTCGCGTGATTTTCAATACTTATTGTTATTATAATTCCAACCCGTGAGGTATGTTTGAGTCTTTGACGTCACTTTCTCCCATTCGCAACCAAGCCTTGGAACAAGGTTGATTGATGGCGGCCGTAAATTCTCGGAAATAAATGTTAAAATAAAATGACTTCTGATGTTCGTAATGAATTGAAATTTGGCAAGATGAGTAAGAAAGTCTAATTATACACGAAAATGTAAAAAAATCAAAATCAAAAATTTGATCACAGGGGCACTTTAAAAGTTTATTAATAGCTTTTAAAAGCAAACAAAATTTGATCTTTAATGTGAACTGATTGCGCATATGAAATAACCTTGCGGGCACGATACAGTATCGGAACTTTCCAACTCACTAAACGATCGAGTGCCGGATCACCAGACTGGAAAGGAACGTTTGAATACATTTGCCATGCTTTTTGGACCAGTACTTATATGTAGACGTCAGGATCCGGGGGGGGGGGGGGGGGGGGGGTACTCCCTATAATGGGCTATACGGGGATGCTCCGCCCGAAAGGGGTACCTTTTTTAGGCTGGAGGTATATAAAGGCTAGAGATTTCACGAGTTGAAGTATAGAAAAAGGTGGGGAAAACCGCCATTTAGGTATATAAAAAGGGCCTTTCAAAATATCTCAAACAGACATTAGTGGTAGTGCTATAGTGGTAACGCTTGATGTTTTTCCGTGGATATCGTTCCATAAGTTTATTCAAGGATATAGCACTGAGAGATGCAATGTTTCTTCAGTCTGTAGGTATGTGAAAGGGGTACCATATTCTGTGCCAGGAAGGTATATGAAAGGGTTACCTTTTCTGTCAAAATCGGCATAAAAAGGGTAAGGGTTTGGACCTCGGGGCGGAGCATCCCCGTACAAAGCTTTGTTGAGTACCCCCCCCCCCCCCCCCCCCTCCCCGTCCCCCCCCTCCCTCAACGGGTCAAGATACGGCTCACGAGAAATGAAAACCGCGCAAATGCTTAAAGTCATTTACCGCCATTTATTAGAACGGCAAGATTTAAGACTGCAGAACAGTTCCTATTTTTTTCCGTGACTCCGCCAAAAAAGCGGCAAAAGCCGAGGAAGCCGAAAACAAAACAAAAAACTCGACTGTTTTGCAGTCTAAAGCCAAGTGGAACTTCCTTAGGTCCTCAAGCCATCGTATATCTGTTACCTTTTTATCAATCCGCCGTACGTTACGCGATTGGTCACCTTGTCTTGGGGTACTTGAAAAACCCAGCTATTTACCTCTGTTAACTGTCATGCATGAGGGATTCTTTTTTTCTTTTCAATTACGTATCCATGGAAATTTACCGCGGTGAAATTTACCTTGGGAAATGGCGCACAAACAGGCTTAGTTGAAAAAGGGCCATGTGTGACCGCAACTTTTTTGTATTTCTTTCCTGGGAATGTGGAAAACGAAATTCTAATCCTTCTGTGCCCCATGACCATTTGATTGTTATCAATTGTTTGTTGATCAGCCCTTGCTTTGTTTTTGTGACCCCTGGAATTCATTTCGAAAGATGTGGCGTCAACTTGTGACAACTTCACTTACGTTTACAAAACGATGTAGGTGGTCAATTAGATTTTCGACAATTCATGATGACTTTATCCACGGACAATTAGACCCAGAAAAGTTTATCCGTTTGGCGGGCAGTGATTTCCTATGGAGAATATCTAAATCTCGGGCTAAAATTGGAAAATGCTTTCACCCGTCAGAGTCAAATCTCGAGATAATAACGGACATTTATATAGCGCACCTTCTATGTGTATCAGTACTCAAATGCGCTTTACAACACTGTTCGGGGGACTTTGCCAGACTGCCAATGCAGTTTACAATTAATGTCGAATGTGACACAGGTGCCCCCATAACTTAAACAAAGCAGACCACAGACACCGGGAACTACGTCCCCTACTCTTTGCGAAGAATGCTGTGGGATCTTTAACGTCCCCTACAGGAATGGCTTAACGTCACCGCCCAATGACGCGATCATCTGAACTGAGGCAGATGTTGAGCACACAGCTAGCATGATCTTACCAGTTATTTTAAGACCCTGGTTTTTGGTCCGGCCAGGGTTCGAAACGCGCGACCTCCCGCGCCGTAGTCAGGCGCTTTACCAACTGAGCTAACCGGTCAGCGGTTTTATATTGCTCTAACTTTAAATCCAGTGCATAAGAACCTGACTTGTGTTCAATTAAATATAATCTGTGCTCTCGGGGTGTGGGTGTGGGTGTGGGTGTGGGTGTGAAATCAAGCTGTTTAAGGCATAGGTTCAACTGAAGTATGACCAGGAAATATCATAATGGTTGATATAAGAATTCTTGGTTTTCACTTACGTCATATCAAAATTCAGAAGCATTAAACAATAGATTTCGATTCCAAAATGTTTATGGAATTGTAGAGAGTTTAAAACTACACATCTTGGCCAAATGCTGAAGCGCAAAAGCATTTTGTTCAATAGTTACAGGCGAACGAGTATTAGACATTTTTAGTAAGAAATGTATGGAACGGCCATCTTGGTGTACCACTCAGTCTTAATAACACCAAAAACTTTCATCACAAAATATTGTATTCACTATAAGTGCCATTTAATCGGCTTTTAAAGATCTATAATACAAAAATAACATACAACTTGTTCAATTTTGTTTATTTTCACGGCTTATCTGAAATAGCGTGACGAATTGCGTGACACATTTAAAACCTTAAAAATCGGAAGCAAAACATCGTTAAAACCTGAAACATTTTGTGAAAGATTATAACACTGGTATCCACATACCGTGTTAGAAACAGCCTTGTAGGACGTATACTTTAGATTTTTTAATTTTTATGACGTCATGTGAAAACCATAATTAACGTCCACGTAATTTTGACTTGAGGCTGAGCTGGGACTGGTGAACGTTCATATTTTTTTAACCCTATTTTGCCTGGGCTTTTTCTTGAGTTCCTGAGTCTGGGGAAGTGCCCACCCTCGATCGTAATTTCAAAAACATTATGGCTATGACAATGTCCGGTCCGCACAATGGAACTATGACGTCATATGACGTAGTTATTAGGGAATTAGTTATACAGCCGCCATCTTGGAATTCTGAAATTTTTCAAAACCTCTTAAAAACCGTCCAAATTGACTCAAAATTAATCAAAAGCAATAAATAAACGTTAAATGACGTAAAATGTAAAAGTTATACCAATAAACATTGTTTTTCTCCATTCAAGGTAAAAATATGCAAATTTAAAAAAAAGATGGCTGTCAAAATCTTGTTGCCATGGAAACGTCAAGTCACGTGAAAAAAATCAAGTCACGTGATCAATAAAATGTCATATGAAATTGTTGCCAGATAAATTTTAGGAAAAGACGCAAAGTTTGATGGCGTTTTAATACATATTAAAGAAGTTATGAATATTGAAATTTAGCGCGGGCACTTTGTGCCCCCCTCCCCCCAGGCAAAATAAGGTTAAGATAAATTGTATGGTATTTATGCATCAGTATATCATACACAATGAGAAGACAGAAACTGCCGGAATGGACCAAGTTTTACCAATTTCCTAATTGTTATACACATTTGCTATTTTAAAATAGAAAACGACCTGCAACGTTGCAAGCTATTCAAGCCTTTTGGATTCACTGAGTTGGACTATAAATTTTCTCTGACCAAATTATTACCCTTTATTTCATTCTTAGTAAGCTAACTGTAAGGATAAGAGGGAAAAATAAAGACATTCTTAAAGTATCGACCAATCCCAGCGTCAACGTCCTTATTAAAAGGTTCTTATATATTAAAAAATCTTGAGTGTAACACGTCACATGTCATGTGACCGGAATTTAAAAATTTCGCAAATAGGCTTCTGCGTGTCCTTCATTTTAATTTTGTTTTTTTTTTGCAGAAAAAATAACTCTTGTCGTCATAAAATTATTTTACAGAACAATAGACGGTCATTCTAAACGTGAAGGGCTAGAAATATTTAATCTGCATTCATTTGATGTTTTGTCTTATACCTGGCGACAATTCATCAAATATTTGCTATTTAGTACAAATAGCCTGTGCAAGGAGCTGCGTGGTATCTGTGTGCATGACCCACTTGAACGCATTTTTAATTAAAACTGTTTATGACGAAGAGCTGGACTTTTCGGCTAGGTGCCAAATTTCGTTTCCGCTTTACTGCTTGAAACCTCCCATATGAAACGAGGTGACGGAATGCTTGGCGAAAATTTTAGAAACTGAATCACTGAAGCCGGGGGTGGAATCCCATATAAAAATGACGTGGGTGCTCGCCGTACAAAACTTGTAGATTGGTACCCCTTAGGGTGCCAAAATCTAAAATGACCACCGTTAGAATTATTTAAGGGTATTGAGCCGAAAAAATATGACAGAATAAGTTGTTTTAGAATTGGTACCTCTAGCTTACGGGTAAAAATCGATTTGAGCCACGCCAATCAAACAAGATTCTGGTACCTTTTAAGGTGTTGTACAATTTTCTGTCGATTATCCCCGGCATTTTTATATGGGAGCCCCCCCCCCCCCCCCCCCCCCCCCTTCCCGGCCTCTAAAAGACAACAGGATGTCATATTTTGGCGCTAAGTTGTAAAAGCAATGATAGTGAGTATTTGCCTTTTATTTTCCCTGAAAGGTAAAAGTGTACAGTTTGAAAATAAGCTCCCGAGTAAAGGTACCAAAATCGCAATTTTTAACCCCTACCCGACCCGTCCCGTTCAAATGGGAACCTCCCCCGGGATTTTCCTTGACCTTGTTTGTTGAAAGAAAAATAAATCTGAGACTACTGGCCTTTTGAACTCTGTCACTCTTTCAGCCTGGATTGACTTGAATTAAGCAAAACAATGATCTAAAGCAGTCTAAATAGTTCTATATCGAAATGACCATTATTGAAAATTGAATGATAAACGAGACGCATGAATGTCACATGTCAAAACATGCCGCACCTTCATGCCATTCGATCGAACTACTGATAAACTTAAGCATAGGCAAAAAGATTCATACGAGTCAAAGAAAGAAGAAAAGAAAAGTTTTACAGCTGAAAGCACAGGTTAGAGTGATGTAGTCAGTTATTTATTCCGGTTCAGAATCTATAATGATAAGCCCGAGGCGGACATCATTTTGGCCAGTAGTTCCCTTCTGAGAGTTGGGAAAGAAAAAAATTTGGTAATTATACAAAACAGTCTCTCTTAATTGTCCATCATGCATGCTGAAACGCTATACACTGCAATCTTGCAGAAGCTTGATTTTTATGTTCATATAGATCATGGCTCGAGAACGAACGGTGATTTAAAACCGAGTTCAATTAGCAGGCAAAAGAAATGGGTTTAACTACCGCAGTTGTTAACACGTAACTTGCACATGCAGCGGAAAGTCTAAAAGCAACTCAGCTTCAGTTCTAAAACTTATACTGAAACTGTTGCAGGAATTCTTAGCTTTTGTGCTGGATGAGTGTGAAGGCATTATGAATTAGAATTATGTTTTGTAAAGGCTGGTGAAAAAAATGCAATTTCGGACATCATACACACCCGGGTGCCGCAAATGGGTGGGTTCTTCTTCGAGATTAAGCAGGGAGACTACAAGAGAGTGAAAACGTGCCTATTGAGTTACCTAAATTACGCGCCATTAGAGCAAATCAAACGCCTGTCCACCTCTTTACCTTGATAATATCCGTTTCATTATCATGACCTAGAAAAGAGATTGATTGTTGAATGTCTAATGGCAGCTCCTCGGCTTTATACGCAATCGTTAATCAGGGTGAAAAACCATCATCACAGACCGGACGAGGGTATTATTTACAGCAGGGCTGATAAATCCACCCTGATATTAACCATCCCTGAACGTATTTCACTTGATCACCTAAAAACTTCTCATTCACAAATGTCACATTTGCGGCTGAATTTTAATAATTTATACTCTCATATATAGAAAGACGAGAAAGTTCGATGGCTATATGGGGGATGGAACACTGATGTAACTCATATATTGTCTACTTCGTTCGAGGATGAAGTGAGAAGGCTTACATCAAAGCAGTTTGCATCTAGTGTTACACGGCATTTGCTTTGTGCCGTACGCAAAATGTGTGTTATATACTTAAAATGGTGCAATTACTAAATGCCAGTGCTGATGCTGGCGTGAATAAAGCGGTTCCGCAGGTTTCGATGTGCACTTGGGAAAATTTTTAAAACTTAAACTGACCATGCACGGAAAAGTACTACGCAGAAAACGATTTGGTTGCACTCTATATGCTATAGTGATTTAATGCAAGGTTGTTCGCTTTTTAACATATCTGAAGGTGTGCATAATTTCCTATTACTTCGAGTAGAAATATCATAGACAAGAATTTGTGGAGAAAATTTATCACAGACAAAAATGACCAAGAGGAGATAAATAGTCCTTCTCATTTCGGATAAACAGGTAACTTTCAGGACAACGTAAGCAATTGTTTTCTTGATTGGTGTGTGTCGGCCTATTCAGTTTCTGTGAAACGGATTTCAATGTCAACTAAGTTTTCAGTAGCTCTGACAAGAACGACGTAAAATTTATTCTAGACCATTTATGCCAGAGGTTTTCTTAATCGATTTGTTTCGCCCTCGCGACAATAATGAAGTGTGGTTTTCGCCGTTTCCTGTTATCTTAATTTATTAGAAATCGTCCTCTTAAACAAACCCATTCAAGTTCCCTAAGTTAATTCAAGAAAGGAATTTTTATAACCTGATAAAAATACGGCTCCTGATCAAGAAATAACATCAAGACTTGAAATGCACTTCCCGAAATGTTTCTTTCGTGGCACTCAGAGGCAATTGTGCACCATTGAATGGAGCCCTTTAAAACTGGTATAATCTACTGAACTTGTAAAGTAGTACTCCTTGCAATATATTACTGCTACTTAATATAAACTGGACACATTTACCACTGCAGTTGCATGTACATAAAAAGAAAACCTTTCATGGGGAATGTTTGGTGGAATCGAGTGGCTTTGCTTCCTACAAATTCTAAGTCACCTTGTGGAAAATACGCCCGCTCTTTTCCCTGAATGTCATGTTGCTATACTGTTAAACCAGATGAGAAACGCTTTCTTCGCTAAATCAACACTTATAAATATAAAAGAATAATAAATCGGTCGCCATATATAAATAAGGTGTATGTACTACAACTAACATGTATTTGTTGGATCGACTGTGCATACTAAATGCAAACTCTGCAGAATTTCTTCTTAGACGTCCTTTTCACAATGTAATTATCAATATAAGATCGTAAACTAACCCGTGTTGTTGGACTTCACCTTCGAGTGATATCACAACTGGGAAAGAATTAAAACGACGAATAGTTAACGTATTAAGAAAAACTAAGATACTGACAATTTTCAAGCACCCAGTTCACAGTCCAGGAACCAGAGATTCTGTTTTTCTGCCTCCCTATATTCAGGAAATGATTTCCTCGTCAAATAAAAACAATTTCTGCATGTGAAAGTTCCGGCATTGACTATGGCTATATAATCGTTCTAAAGCCTCCATGGAATCAAATACAGGTTCGATTCTGTGAGACGCTCGACTACTGGAGACTATTTACGTGATTACATTGTGTTTATACAGACTGGAGAATAAAAATAGTTAATTTAATAGTCCTCTGTTAGCTGTTTGATCTACAAACAAACCCGAGAGAGGGAAAGGGATCCGCGGAATACTACATGCTCATGAATACAGTCTTTCGCCTTTAGAGATCAAAGTCTACATGCAGTCTTGACAGAGAAACAGATCATTTGCTTTGTGACAAATGTTTTATAACCGCGCCAAATGGCCATGTGATTCACAGACCGGCTCATTGGACTTCGTCAGCAACCGCAAGCCAGAGAAAGAGACCTTATATCAAAATTGGTTTCAAAATGTACTTTCTGCTATATCAAGTTCAACCACAAGGGTCGGGCATCAAAGTTGCCATTTGATAACCAATTAGTTGTCCTACAATTACAGTAATTATTGTTCACTCAAGTCAAGTTAATCTGGAAGACGCGCCAGAAATCCAAATTACAGGCAGCTTTCCAAACAATCAGAGTTGCGCCTTCGTTTTATTTACACTGAGTTTCAACATGCACACGAAGGCGACTCGAATGAAACGTTACCTCCCTCAACACAATAAACTGAGTTGTTGATCAAGAAATGACTTGATAGGTGGCGAATTACATTTGTTGCAGTACGTCGATCAATTAGTCCCAACCTATAGCTGTTTGTACGTGTTAATTCGCCCAGGCAGCCCAAGCGAAAGCTGTCGGCAAGCAGATAGCACTGCATCGCAGACAAATCTATCAATGAATCAGTGGCCTGCGACTTTAGCAATGTGTCCTATTTTTAGCTTCAGAAACGCACGTTTTGGACCTATACAATTACAAACGTACAAAGTATCAAGCATCGATGCGTTTGCGTGACTAACCTGCGATCAGTCATTTTTTTTTTCTTGTGGACACAGAGAGAAGAAAACAATAACGCGTTATCCGTTTATCTTAAAACTTACCTTCTACTGTTTTGCGATCAGTCACATGCGATCCGTCAGACAAAGAATTGCAGCAGACCCTTCTTTACCTAATCTATTAGCCTGCGAGTAGTGTCTACTATTTATTTACTATTTGCATGCAATCGGTGAAGTTTCGAGAAGTTGGAAGTTGAAAGTTGAAATTAAATTGGGCTTACAATCGGAGAAGTGTATAATTTCCTGTCAACTGACCTGTCAAAAAAGCATCTCCCAGTGAGATGATTCATTAATATATAGTTAAACAGGCAAATCTATTAATTGTAACTTCTTTTAAATTTTTATTTTAACATTGAGTTGTGTCAGGTGGGGTACCTGCTCACTAGCTAGAAGCGTGTGTTCCACGTTAAACAAGAAGCTGTACACAGCTTGAACTCCTCGTGGCGTCTTAAACCCATTGCAGTTTTGATTCCCGAGTGTTTTGAGTGCTTTTCAGTTTCGGAGAAACATAAAAGTATGTCTACAGAATAAGACTATATTACATTCGCTGCATTCAGTAGCCGACACTTGAAACCTCGATCGCTGAGAAAATGGCGAGTTAAGCATCAAACGGACCTATCCAGCCATGAACGCCTTGCATTGTCTTGAAAACATGCACGCCGTAATTCTTCCTTTTGCTTCTCAAGTCAACACGCGGATCAAAATTTTGCCACCATCTTGAAATCAAGAGCAAGATCACGAGGTCGCGTGTTAACCAATCAGATCAGGCGATTAGTTATTGTTATGACAAATGACTTCTCGTGAAAACTCACCGTCATATTAACCAATCATTTACAATTTTTTTAAAAAATGAACACCAATCACAGTAAAAAAAATAGAGAATGTTTTTAGTTTAAAAATTAAACGAAAATAATTGTTTTGAGGGAAAACATACACGTTTGAACTTCAACAATTGGCGAACATCGCGTTACAGGGACTTCGGAGTATGATTTGAACTGGAGGGGGGCTTGAAAAAGAAACTAACCGATTTATTATCGTAGGGGTGTGGGGGCATACTCTCACAGAAATTTTTGATATCTAGAGGCTTTGAAATGCTATTTTCAGCATTCTCCAGAAGATATATTCGTCAAAACTCCACATGAATCAAATATATGATGATTGGAGTTTTAAGGCGGGGGTACACGTGAATTTGAATGAAATTTTAAGAGGTTTAAAGAAGGTATAGAAGAAAGAAAATGATTTTTGGAACACCAACAGACAGTTGATACCCACACAAGAGCACCCCAGGTTGCTAGTGGACTAACTTGGTGTCCGTCTATTAATTATTAACTACTAATTCTAATTTAGTAGATCTTATTCGTCGGGACTTGAACTCCTGTCCGTGATAACGTGCACGTAGTGTCGGCGTTCATGATAGCGGAGGTGTCCGCAGAGCGGACTCTCACATTACTGTGCTATATTTACACAAAATCTATGGTTAACATCAATATTTTGAGACAACTTCTCTTGTTTAAACAAAATATCTAAACCACCACCGAGATTTGCTTTGTCTATTTCAGTACTGTTAGGTGAAGAGAAGATAAAGATTTAGCTGTAAAATTAAACACAACCAACTCTGTTATTCACTTCTTTTAATATTGTACTCAGTTGCGAAGCAAGGCTAAGGTAACTTTATATTAGTTGTACCACACCTTCTAAGAAAAATCATTCGCATAGTTTGTAATTAGATCAACTGGTACAAAAATCAATCATACGAGGACCCGCATATAAGGGAAATGATCACAATTGTTGTACGGACAGACCCACCGGCCTCTTTATGTACCCTCCTCCCTCCCCCACCTAGACTTAGGAAAGCCCAATTCAGCTAAGCAATTAAGCCCTAGTATAGGATATAGGTCGCTAGAATTATGATTCAAACCAGCATGATGAAAATAACGAGAAAGTATCGTACAAGAGACAGTACCTGTCCGAGTCACAAGAACTGAGGACCATCATCCCTATATAAATCGGTCTTACTGATTGTAATGTTAATTTTAACATAATACAAGGTGAAACTAATCCTGGTAAAAACAATTTCACCTTGTCAAAACAAGAACGAAAAACAAAAATGAAAGTTAAACAGGAAATAGTCGCAGGGAGGGAGCCCAGTGGCTGATCAAGACGTGCTACAACCCAGTGGCAAAACACAGAACTAACAAATCTCAACACAGACTACTACTAACAGACATAAAGTAGCCGCGAAAACAAAACAGTAAACCAAACGCACAAGGCCCAGTGGCAAACTCTTTTATTCAAACAGGAATATTAATAAATTTAACTAGCTCCATTAATACGTAAGAAAAGTACAGGGGAACTAAACTTATCCGAACCAAAAATACAACTTTTATTAGAACCATGCACACAAACTCGCTTCCCGTCAGCAACATAAAGAAAGTCAACACTAAAACTATGGAAAGAACGATCTTCCGTTAACAATGGATGACCAAAAAATGGCACCCCCACATTTGCATCATTTTAAATGCTCAATAACTTGGGTGATAAGGTAAACGGGAGGGACCAACCAGCAGTTTTCACCTTCCCAGCTATGACTAAGAGCATCCACACCCAAAGTGTTAGGGTTGTAAAAACGCGAATAAAATCTAGGCAACTTTGCATAACTAGCAAAACAATCTACGGTGAAAGGACAGCATCGAGAATCTATGTTACGAAAATAATCACTGGAAACACACCATTCCTCACAATCAACGATCTTACTGTAATAGCCAGCTCTCTGATTAAGCGTTCGGGTAATCCATTCCACCGACAATCTAATACCTTGAGCAAAAGTAAAACAGAAAATATCCTTAGCAATCGCATTCAAATGCGGCTTATTGCTCCCAGAAGTCAGTAATGAATTCTACTTAACAGCTTTATTATCAGTATAAAGCTTAACAGAATAATTATGCAAAATGGGAGCAAAACGTCTTGACGCAAAACTTACAGACAGACTTACAGACTTTAATTCCCTCCAAGTAGAGCTTTGCTTTATTTCAACATCATCAAAATTCATGTGGCCAACAGGAAAGCCCTTTACGCAAACATACGAAGCACATGCAACTTGACTAGAGTCGGAATATACAAGATACTGAGGAATATTTACTGGATAAACAAAAAGTCTTAAGAGTGGTTGCCTGTAAGGATTGAGAACGCTCCGTCAACGACCCATTTGGCGAATCGCTCATATTTTGTCCAAAGATACTCTTGTGTGATTGCTTCTTAGAAATCATGTTTAAAAGTTCCAGTGATTTTTTATTTTTCAGAAATTCGCGAAAGTTTGAAAGTGCGGTCAAAGTCGGGTTTTTTGCTCGATCAAATGCACATTGATTATATTTTTAAAACGCTGACTGAATGTTGTACATTTGTCAGGCATTTGTTCATGGATAGATTTCGCTTCTGATTTTCCAATTCAAGTTAGGAGGAATTTAGTTTGATTAACCTCCATTTCGTCCACAAATCTTGTGGCATTTCGGCCGATCAGGTGACATAAATTTTCGATTTTCTCAAGGAGAACCGTTGCGAGTTCGACCTTGAAACTTTAATACTGATATATCGATAATAATGATCGACCTTTAATACTGATATATTAGGACTGTGAAGTAAAATTGTCGAAAAATTAGGTACCAGGGACATTTTTATGCTGTGAAACATGACGTAAATTTGGCCGCCATTTTAGGCGTTTTTCGATGGTGTTTTTTAAAATGGTAGCAAAATCAAAATATTAACAGATTGAAATATTTTAAAAGCTAGCAATGAATAAAAATAGTTGTTCCGAGTTTATGTTAAGTTTGACTTTAATTGGATTTATTTTAAGGCTTGAGCGGCGCTTCGTCCTCGCACCTAAATTTGTGCATTTGATCGAGCGAAAAACCGGACTTTGACCGCATTTTCAAACTTTCGCGAATTTCTGAAAAATAAAAAGTCACTGGAACTTTTAAACATGTTTTCGGAGAAGCATTCACCCAATGGTATCTTTGGCCAAAATACGAGCGATTCGCCAAATGGGCCGTTGACAAAGCGTTTTCGATCCTTACAGGCAGCCACTCTTAAATTAGATGCTCGATCATAAACACTCCAAAAACTTAACTCGAAAATAGCCTCGGTAGTACGAAAAACCCTGGTATTCCAGTATGCTCTGCTGTCAATAACAGAATGGAGTGCTTTTTAATTTGCCATAATCTTGCAAATATGAACAAGAATACAGGAAATGATTCGCCCGGTAACCTGGGCAAGAATTCATGCAGAACCTTTACGGGAACTATAAACCTACCCGATGAACGCCAGCAAAACTGATATCTTATTCTTCTAACCCTTTATAACACCTTACTATTTATGCGATTTTTTGCCGTCTATTCATGCAAGCTACACAACAAATCAATTACCTTTTCAGATCTCCATGAAATACTGGTTAGAAAAAATTGAGTTAATCTGTTGTATAAAGTTGCTCCTTTTTTCGCGAATACCTCAGTTATTCATTTTCATTTTCCTGTGTGTTTTTTTTTGTAATTGTTGTTCCATACATTCTTTTATTCATAGTAAAATGATAAATAGGAGTACTGTTGTAATTAACTAAGAAACGGATGTGTAAAACTAAGTATATATACTGTTCATGTATGTGTATTTTTATGGAACAATAACTGAATGTTTATGAAAGAAAAATGAACCCTGCAATTAGAAGAACACAATATGTACAATTATAATGCACTAGTTTGGTATATATAACTAAACTTCTCCAAAATTTCTCATTTTGGAGAAAATTAATTTGTGCAATTTTGGACAATTTTGCAAACTTTTTTAAAGTAACTTTCTCGTTTTGTGTTACACTCCGACAAAATGTTCTTTAATCTTTCTTCGAAAACAGACGCATACACAGAAAACATCGAGTGATCCGACTTTTTACAACTCGAACTTCGCACATGGGATTCTTTTTCATTCCATAATATCAACTCGGGACTAGGCCCAGTCTCTTGCGACTTACTTGCTACATTTGCAACAATGACATTTTTTGTGAAAAGCATGAAGATTTGATGACTTAACATTTTGCTGGAATAAAGTAGCGATCATCATCACAGATGGCAACCATAAAAAAAAAATCTTCATGAATAGACAAAAATTCCTGGGTAAAATCCCAAGCAAAGTCAAGCCAACACACTAACTTAACAGGGATCCAGATGCATTTATCCTTATTCAGAAAAAAACGCCGAGCTAATCAAATAAGAATTCACCAACAAAGATCGTCGAAGGCAGGTATCCTTGGTAGCACATACTCCTGAGCCATCGTCTAAATACACCACAATGCGAAAAGCTTGACTACGTACGCCAATGCTTGACAAGAGGACGGATAACTTTGGTGAAAATGTAAGGGCCCATAGAAAGACCAAACAGCAAAACGATAACCGAATACTAATGAAAACCCACGAAAGCCCAAGAAATATTTGATGTGAGGGGTAAATTTCAATACGATGGTACCCAGACTTTATATCAAAAGAATAAGTCCATAAATTTGAATGAACGAGACTCACCAATGAAACATTAATTAACCATGGCTGAGCATCCTCAAACTTATTTTTTGACGTATTTACAAAGGAATTAACATGTTTGAGGTCTAATATCAGACTCTTCTTGCCATATGACTGTACAGAAACAGACAATGCATTGATCACATCAGGCGAGCAAGAACACGAAACAATAAAGCCAACACTAAGTAACACTTGAAAAGCAAATTCACTTTCTTCACTGAAAGCCGAGCGATTATTATTAAGAAAACACTAGTAGGTTCCTGTAAAAAAGGAATCTTATACCCAAACTTAAAGTATCTAAAATAAACTTAGACGCACCAGTATTTTGCCAAAAAGAATTAGCTTTGAGCCTACCCTTAACTATAACCTGACTAGAGCCTTCAAAGTATTCAGCAAAGCCATGATCAAGTGAATTGGATCCAAGTCAAAGTCAGAATATTTATCTGAACCTTATCTTACCAATCAGACGGTGGTTGACTTGTACGGTGGACGTTCTACCGACGCCAGTGTTGGTGAAACTGCCTCTGGTCTTGCAGGAAAGAGTGCAGGCTGGCGAGTTAGCCCAGTGTCCACGCTGATTGCAGTTGAAGCAGATATCGGAAGGCTGGACTTGTCTGGCACGAAATGACTGACGAAAATTAGACTGATGAGAATAAGGAAAAGATACAGGGACTTGTATTTGAAATTGAGATACACATATTGGAAAAATAAAATGAAATGTTTTGTGAAAGTGTCAAGTTAATTTCTTCAACGACGTTTCGGGCTTGGCTCTTCATCAGGTTGATGACCGTTGTTTTGAATGCAACTTGTTTTATTTGAAAAATTATGATAGCGCGCGCTAAGAAAATAGTGTATGAGCGCGCGCAGTTCAGAGGAAATGGAAAACCGTGTTAAGCCATTCTCGTCCCCAGAGCCTTCGTTTCGTTTGGTCAGCGGAAAAAACGAAGGGCTCTGGTAACAGTGCCTTCCGGATGTCGTAAAATCCACGACATCCGTTAGCGCATGTCTAATGCATTAATGTACTATTGCGCTTGCTCAATGCCAGAAACCGGAAATAAAAAACCTTTCGGGTGTGCATTCTCGTCCCCAGAGCCCTTGTTTCGTTTGGTTGAGCTCTGGAGACGAAATGTTGTGTTTGTGGAATGGCGTTCGAAAGGAAAACATCGCGCTAAAAAGGAAAGAAGAAAAGCTTTACGTGCTGCTGTTATTTAGAAGAAAGATTATCTTTGTATTTTGCCTACTGGTTTTAGAAATTCCTCGATAAGTCAACCGCGATTTCTTTCGTTTGGGAGCTATGTATTTATCGTTTCGCCACTGAACGCTATCATATCCGACCAAATCAGTTGATGGGACAGCTAAGTTTGTCGATGGACACGCTGTGGTCATTGATTAGGCTTATTTCATCGAGGAATTTTTGTTTTGCATTCGTTTCATGTTATATTTTAATTGGGCTTCGAGTGACCTTCGTTTTCCTAGATTTGTATTTCAAGTTGTAGCAAAGAGTACTACCTAATAAAGAAAATATAACTTGCTTACGAGAGTGCTGATAGCGTTGTTGTTATTATTTAAAATGGGTAACCTAGTGGTAATATTTCTTTTCACCCTTGGGCTTTCTCCAGGATTTCTGCCTCTCCTTTAATTAATACTCGTCCCTGTTGCAAGCAACATACTTCTTTAATATTCGTGGCCGCTTATAGCTTCGTCTTCCAAGACACATACTGATTATTTTCGGAAACGAATCGCTCATATTTAGCGACAATCAGATCCCGTTATACTTTGAAATTTAGCAGCCGTATCTTTACCTGCTAAACCAAACAAAACTGGGTGACATTGGTCGTTGAATGCGTTGAAATTAAAACGTTGGTTTTGTTGATGTAGTCACAGGACTTCAACAATTGAAATTCAACCGGAAGTAAAACCTTATGCGTAGAGGCGTAAAATTTTTTACCTTGTTGCGCATTCATTTTTAAACGGCCAATCAAAAAAATCAAATTTTTGTCCGTTACCAGAGCTACACGAGACGCAATTTAAAAAAAGCCGTGGAGCTCTGGGGACGAGAATGGTGTTGAGCCAATGCGGTTGCATGGTGCCCAACTTGAAGATGGTTTCTATTTCCACTTGCTTGCTTTTGAGGTTGGTACCGGTACATAACAATTTTCAATTCATTTGGCTTTCAGCGATCGCCTCCATGACAGATCAACGTGAAATTTTCACCACTAACAGGTTTTGAATTGAAGTTTGGTACGATGCATTTTCTGGTAAAAACGATATTACCGTAACGACGATAAACAAGAAACTTGGGGTACACACGGTTCAACGAAATACACGAAAATATACCAAGTCCCCTTAATCAGATGCAATTCACGGACCGTGGTTTCTTGATTACGGTCCGTCTGTTCAGTTCACGAACCGTACGCTCCGTACGGATCGACAAACCGTTTGGGGTACACACGGTTCAACGAAATACACGAAAATATATTAAGTCCCCTTAATGAGATGCAACTCACGGACCGTGGTTTCTTGATTACGGTCCGTCTGTTCAGTTCACGAACCGTACGCTCCGTACGGATCGACGAACCACCCCGATGCATGCTTTTGAGCCACGAGCACCGGGTGTAGGCTCGATTTCCGCCGCTTTCTCGCGTCCGGTCTCCGAGCCTCCCCGAGAAGAACTCTTTTCGGGGGAGGAGCGCGGGCTCGTTTCCCGAACAGCGGCTGGTAATCGAGCCTACACCGGGTGTCGGTGACATGTCTCTGTACAGCAGAAGTCCTGAATCCTTGTTTTATTCGAATTGACATCGATCTTCCTGTCTTGTCGGTTTTTTTAGTTCAGCGTTTAAATATATTTACTGTATATGTATATGCAGTTTTGCAAAGAAAGACGTAGTTTAACAGTCGTATATCTAGAACGTTAACCGTGAGGTTAATTCTGAACTCTACCATCGAACTCGACTACAGAAGGTACCAATACAATACTGTTCAAGCCATAGTTACATAAAAAGTCCTATATTAAGCCCATGAGTCCAGTAGCAGAATAAAAAGAGTAATAGGGGCTGTTTCATATCTTAACTAAAGCTTATAAGAATCGGTTATTTACACGAAGGCTAACAAAGACCGCAGTTTAAGACAATTGATGGTTCTCCACATCTGTAAGTTTTAAGTGGGTCATTCGAAGTGGATAACTGTATTTTTATAGTCTGTGCTATATGCCTTCTGAACACTGTGTAAGTAAGTAAATGGATTAAAATTGGTTTAGACCGCGGTTTTGCAGGGGCGTAGCTACCTGTACGCACGTATGCACGTGCGTACCTGAAAAAGTGGGGAAAAAAGAAAGATTTGGGATTTGAGGGTGGGGTAGAAGGTAGGGGGAATGTTTAAAAACAGTGATCGTGCGTACCTTTGAAAAATTCCTGGCTACGCCCCCCTTTTGTTAAACACCGTCATGTTAATCAAGTCCAATGACCTCATTATTTTGTATTCACAGTTCTCTGATTTTCCAGTCTATGGCCGTTATGGACTGAGAGGTTATTTTGGGGGTGAAGGACGCAATTAACTGGCCGTTGCCGTTATGGTGGTGGCAATTGTAGCCGTAACCAGGGGGACTGGACTTTAAACTCGATAATTCTCTTTCGTGGCGAATGTACGTATACATCGTTCTAAGTATTCCTTTTTATCTTTCAGATTTGCTCTCGATTCACTTTTTTGTATCATTGAACGAATACAAAAATACGAAGATTGATGTATTCCTTCAAGGAAATATTAAACAATATTTGCAAGACGAGAGAAGGGACCACGAACATAAAACAAAGTTATGTGATGATACCTCAAAGAGGGTTGCGATCATGTGAGCCGATGGATCATCCAGAGTTGCCACTCCGAATGACATCAATCAGAGATGCAAATGATTCCACTAGAGGCCGTGAAATAAGTGGCGACTGTGGATCGCTATCTCATTCTTTCAACGAACAACTTATTGAAATCCGGATGCCATCAAGAGGCAATGGTCAACAGCTGCCCAGAAACTTTACTGGCCAAAAGGCAAAGGAAACACTGAATGCAGAGGTGAGATCACCCTACAGTTATCGAGGGCACGTTCACAATATGTGGATGTCCAATAACAGCTATCCAATCACATATGACTTTCTGTAATTAAATAGCTGTAATTGGGCACCTTTAATAGGGAGGCAGTGATTGCGATCCACTCTTTTGTGGTCTTCAAACGTTTGTGTCTTCAAAAGAAGCCGTAAACTCTGACACGACCAGGCAGGCCCTGGAATGGAATCCGCAGAGTAAAAGGAAGATGGGAAGGCCAGTGAAAACCTGTAAGAGATCAGTAGAAAAGGAGCTCAATAAAGAAGCCTGCAGCATCACCTAGAACACAGCCAAGAAAACAGCTACAAATAGAGTCCGCTGGCGCAACACTACTAACGCCCTTTGTTCCACTCAGGACCTAATGGATTAGCTAACTACTTACTATTATCTTTGATTATCCAATTATCCAATTATCTAATTATTATATTCAATTATATAATGTGCTATTATAACTACTTTATAATAGTTGTGAGAGTCTGCGAGCACTGGCTCTCCGCTCCGTGATGCTAACCGCGTCTTCACCATCCCCCTCCCACCCCACTGTAACCTTTGAGCCAATCTCGCGCCAGGGTCCTTAGGCTTCTTGGTCAGCGCACAATAGAGTCGAAATTTCGTTAAAAAGAATGACTAATGTGTATTACCTTCAAAGAATGTCATTTGCATTAAAATGAAACTCTATTGGCGCTAATGAATGTTAGAATGAATGCAACAATCCTTAATATTCCTGAAAAATTTAATGAATAGTTGATTTTACGCTCATAATCAAATATTACTTTGTTTCTGTTTAGGTGGATTTTCGACCTCCATTTCCAGCTTGTCAGCTTGATAACCTGAGTGGTTCTTCTGAGATAATGCCATTATATCGACTCTCTTCCAATAATGAAGGCGCTTTATCACATCACAGCAGTTACCATGAAGCCACATCGCCAATGAGCAACTTGGATCCTCTGATGGTAACTGCAATTGGTTCTGCAGTGGAAAACGCAAAGACGGACACACAGCCCAGGGTGACTTATAGAGGTAACCGTTTTCAGGGATTCCAAACGGAGACCTTGGTTCATACACAGAGTTGTCCCAACGCTTGTCCGTGTGTATGCCACTTACAATCTCCATTTCCTGTCTTAAACGGGGAGCGCCCTTCTGTTATTATGGCTCCCGTGGCCAGGAATTACAGAGCTTCAAGTGTGTCGCATATACCGTTACAAGATAAGGTACTTTATAAAGGTACTTTATAGTTTGAATCCCAATATATATATATATATATTCTCTTGATTTAGAGAAAAAAAGTTATCCAGTTATCATTTAGTTGTCCTATTCAATCGAACTGTCAGCTTTTGAATCTCTCTATATACGATAGTCCATTCCGGCCTTATCATCTCAGTTGATGAAATCAAACTTTCTTTTTTATTATTTGCAATTGGTCACTTTTTCCAAACTATTTTCCGTCCAAATTTCGTATAAAACCTGGCTCCGATCTTTTGTTTATGTTAAAGGCCCACCTTCACCCAAAATGCTGTGCGCGCCGTGATCACTTTCTGTGCTGAATCTCGTGTAACACGAAATTCACGCTTGAATGCGTGCAACCAATCAGATCACGCGTATGAACAATGGAGCATTTCAAAACAAAAACAAACGACCGCAACGTCTTTTGGGTGAAGGTGGGCCTTTAATGCGTTTGCTTTAAAAGGTTAACTGTGGAATAAAACAACAGTTTGAATGTAATAGTTTTGTATGACATCGGCGTGAAGAAATTCATAGACTAACACAAGCTCATTGCAAAATATGTATACACTGTACACAAGAGAAAATGATCTAGATTATTTTCTCTTGCTATACAGGCTTCATTGCCAGGGGCTTTTAATTTGGAAAATGAGCCTGTGCTCAGACCCCAAGTATCATTTCGAGGCAAGGAATCGCCAATTGGCTGGTAACTGTGGAACTAAATTTCATTTGTTTGGTCGTTTTGCCCTTAAAGGGGAGCTTTATTACATGATAACGTTGTGACTTCCCCACCGCCGCGGTATGAGAAGAAATGTTTATACCACGTTTACATATAGATACGTCTCACGGCGGCCATGCTGGTAGTCAAACAATGAAATGTCCATCCTTTGGGAATAAAACTTTGTTTTTATGCAAACGATTTTTGATTGTTTCTGACCACCAACATGGCTGCCGTAAAACCCATCTGTACAAAGTTAATT
The DNA here is from genome assembly GCA_024195265.1 of Dendrophyllia cribrosa. Lineage (NCBI taxonomy): Eukaryota > Metazoa > Cnidaria > Anthozoa > Scleractinia > Dendrophylliidae > Dendrophyllia > Dendrophyllia cribrosa. The sequence goes on along the minus strand of JAJLRJ010000014.1, from coordinate 9,300,809 downwards.
CATGAAAGAGATGGACGTTTGATAGTTGTCTCAGTTTAGTTTTTTTTTTTTTCTATAGCGTGAAGTCTCTCGCGATTCTGACGAAAAAGAGCATTTGTTTAGAGTTGATATCAATGGGGTAAAAGCCAAATTTACGCTTACAGAACATGACTGGAATCTAATGGCGGTCAACCATTTTCCGAGTGGTGGTCGTTTGTTGGGAGGTGCCTGGACTAGCATTTTTAGACGTGGTGTACAAGAAAGCAATCCTTGGTGCAAATTACGCTTCAAAAATAATCACGTGCGAACGAAAAACTCCCGCAAAATCAGGTCAGCACCGTTCTTCAGAGGAGCTGCGGAGTGCAAGAATCGAGAGTGCGCCGTTAAGTTGAAATTTGTCATCAAGGAAGAGAGAGGGAAATACGTCAGCGTGACCTACGTCGGAAAGGTCTGCCACAAAATTTGAGCCAGACCTGGCGAGAAAGCTCGGGGCGGGATACTCCCATATCAAAGTTACGGGGATGCTCGTCAGAATGTTGAATTGAACCCCCAAAGGAGACCCGATTTGGGCTTGGCTCGAGCTTTATTTGACCCCCAAAAAATAGCATTCTAAAATTACGTTAATTTTTTTTTATTCAGTTCACGGGCCGCCCTTTCGTAGTAAAATTTACATTAACACCCAAAGTGCGTGATACCAAAATCCGTAATTAACACTTCTAAACGAGACGACGAGCACCCCCGCATTCAGCTTGAAGATACATATTGTAGATCGATTAACTTTGCATGTTTATTGTTTTATTTTTTCGTTTCGAGGAGTGGGGTGTGCTAGGTTGACATTGAAACATAATTGTCTTATAATTAAATACAATTTACTGTAAGATCAATTAGAACTGTTAACGAATGATCCTTAATGATTGCAGAAATTAAATATAAGATTAATACTGTTAGCGAGATATACAATAATACAACCCTCGATATCCAACTTCAGAATCTAAAAATTTTGACGACTTAAGGCGGGGTTTTACCTAAATTTGAATGAAATTTTAAGAGGATTAAAGAAGGGATAGAAGAAGAAATATGAATTTTGGAACACCAACAGACAGTTGATACCCACGCAAGACTACCCCAGGTTGATAGTGGACCATTTGGTGTCCATCTACTAATTTTTAACTTCAAACTCTAATTTTAAAACTACATTAAATCTTCAATATTTCTTAATTCTCTAAATTTTACAAATCCTTTGAGAAAAACTGTTTCCTCCCAAACATACCCAAAAATCACCCCAAAATTTACAGAACACCCCATAACATAGATTCACGAGATGAGCGAAGCGTGTTTGGATTGCTTGAAACGTGAACGAGATATTTCCATTAAACCCATGTTAAAGGGGAAGTATCACGGGAATTTTGATGTTTTTTGGTCAAAGCCATTTTACAATACCTTTACTTATTTACAAAATAATACTAAAACACCAAGAGAGTGAAATAAACCAATTCTCGAAAGAGAGACAGATTATGGTCTGTTCTAGCCCATTTGGAGACGAAAATGTGGTAACTTGAAAAACATTAGGCTAATTTTTTTCAAGTTGTATTTCATTGAGACCCAGTCCGTCTATGACCAGAGACACTAATCGACAGTTTTGATATATTTTGTGATAATTTATCACACCACTGGAGCTTTATTTTTCGGTTTCTGATCATATAATAACATTTTCTGCTTTTTACAAATGACACCAAATCCCCGTGATAATTAAGTGGCGAAAAAATGGCATTTAGGTAGAGTCCTCACCCCCTCCCCTCTTAAAAAGACAGTGTCGCGGCTGATATATCGCGTTTTATAATTTTGACCAGGAGCTTGCTTTAAGCTTGCTTTAGCCTGTTCCAGGCTCCGAGATAGTGGGGAACGCGCGAAGTAAAAAAAAAGGGAAAAAGTCGCGGGGGAACTGGGGAGAAGGCGGTCGCCGACCAGTTCCCCCTCGATTTTTCCCTATTTTTTACTTCGCGCGTTCCCCACTATCTCGGAGCCTGGAACAGGCTAAGCTTGCTTTAGTTGCTTTAGTATCTTGAAGTAGGACGGAAAAATCGCGAAAGTGATGAAAGCAGATAAATATTAACTAAAGAGACAAAACAACAACTGAAAAAGACAAAATTCTACAAGGGAATGGCAATTTTGATTTCTTCCTAGTGACCGCCTGTCACTGAATTAAATTTGATGAACTGTAAACCACTGACGATATGTAATTTAAGGGGAGTCAGTGCTGGGAATAAAAAAAATCATTTTGTAAAAGATTGTAAACACATTAAACTGGTACCAATCAAACGTACTGCCAAGGAGGTTTAATTTGAATGGTCACAGCATAAGATTTCTTCAACAGACTTAAAAATTAGAACTACATTACACAGTAATTATACGTAATTGACTCAGAGATTGAAAGGGTTAAAGAAGTCTGCGCGAAATCCTTTTAGAGCACAGACTTTTGCTGAAGCTAGACAATCATAGACAAAAGTCTTGGGAAGGTTGGCAGTTGTTACCATTCAATTCTTTCTCTCTCTAATGCGGTGTGTTCCTGTCGAAACAATTATGAAAACAATCTCAGTCCAGAACATGCATATTTCATTTATTTTCCAGGGGCACCCAACGAACAATATTTAAGTAAAATGTAATATTTTACTCAAATAAATTAAAATAAATGATATAAAAGCATTTCCAGGTGTTCTTCTACGTTGCTGGGAAAAATATCTCTGTTCCTTTTTCCCAGCATAACACATAGGGAAATTCCCAGACAGCTGGATAAACAAATGTCTGTTTCCCAGCCAGCAATTAAAAAAAAAATGAATAAATGAAAACAACAATAATAATAAGTTACGAAAAAAAGTGGGAACTAATGAAACATTAATAGCAAACTATTTGAAGCTTTTTGTTTATTGTTTTGTACATTTACTGCCGTCTCAAACTTAACCTGTTCGGGTATCTCTAAGTACTGCTTAAATTTGTTACTACGAAGCTGAACCCTTTTAAGCCCCAAAGTGTCCTCTGATTTTCTTCGATCCAGTCTCTTTTCGATCTGCTCAAGTTTATAGCCAGCACAGTTTGTTCTTGCGACTCCTTTCTCAAGTCAACCAGCGCAAAAATGGTAATTAAAAAAATATGTACAGAATAGTTTGCCAGCCAGCAAGAATTCCGCTGGGAAACTGATAAAGTGAGGAACAGATTCGTTGGGTGCCCCTGATTTCCATACACTTTTTTTGTTATCAAATTACCTTGTATATTTTTTGTCATATTTTTATGCTATAATATTTATCAGTTTATTGCTGTATTGTAGTTTAGAAATGGCGCGCAGGGCCCCTTTGGCTACTAGCCTAGTCGCTACCCTTGGCTAAATAAAGATTACTTACAATCGTTAATACAGACATCGTAAGGGCTAAGAAAGTTGTGGGCGAACAAAGAAAGTTGTGTTTGCAAAGACTGGTTAAATGGTTAGAAACTGTATACAAGAATCCCGCTGCTTGTACGTTAGATCCTTGAAGATCTGCTTCAGCCAAAAGAAATTGAAAATAAAACTTTAAAGCAAAGCTGGAAACAACGTATATTTTGTTTAGTACAATACTTCAGCTGGTCAGACCAGCCTTCTTCAGTTAACATCTTATACCTGAAGAAGGTTGGTCTGGCCAGCTAAATTGTACTAAACAAAATATACGGTAAGAAAATGGAAGATCCGTAACCAGGATTCATAATAATTGAAAAATAAAAAGCGAAGCTTTCGACAACCGTCCTGTTGTCTTCAACGGATAAAATAATGAAGAAAGTGAATGTACATACATAATATGCACATTCACTTTCTTCATTATTTTATCCGTTGAAGACAACAGGACGGTTGTCGAAAGCTCGTATTTTTTTAAAAGTTTTTAACCAGAGAACGCTTTTCACTTTTCAAAATATACGGTGTTTTCAGATTTGCTTTTAAAGTTTTGTGTTTGCAAACTCGCTTTCTCGCTCGAAAAAATTCCAGAAACTCCAGTGTCATTCTAATGCAGGGACGCCAAATCTCGAAGTGAGTGGCCGTATACTAGAGACGACCTTAGTAGCGTCTAGTATAAATTCGAGAAAAAGGGAAGACGGCTTAGCCATCTGAAATTAAGGGCGTCTGATCGATGACCTTAACGCGTAAGGACGTCGTAAGGTCGTCCCGAATTTACACTAGACGACCTTAACTAAAAGTGTTAAGGTCGTCTGGACGACTTAGCCGTCTTCTAGTATAAATACGGCCAGTGTGTGGGTTTTGGTTTGTCTTGTGAAGGCGCCCATAGAGAAATCCAATTAATGGACATTTTCACAATTTCGTTTGAATCCAGTGCATCCAAAAAGTTTACTTGCGGTGAGATTTAAAAAATAATTTTTCTTTAGTAATTCTGTACCATTTTGCCCTGAAAAGTACCCAGTTAGCCACAACTGATGCCAACTTCATAATGAACAACTTAAAAGGTACCAAAACCGCAGGGAGAGAATCATCATCGCTTTTATAAATGAGTCCGGATCCCCTAATAATCGGGTGCACAGAATGACGTAACTTTTGTGTTTTAATGAGAAACACAAACAGTATATATCGTTCGATATGGAGTATTATAATATAATAATAATAATAATAATAATAATAATAATATAATAACTGTAATATTTATAAAGCGCAAAATACATGTGAATATGATCTAATGCGCTGTACATTAATACTAAGAAATTAAATAACAAAATTAAATAGATAAAATACATACATACGATAATTATATTAAAACTTTAATTATAAGCTAATTTGAAAACGTGTGTTTTAGGGGCTGACTTAAAATCATGATTAAAATTGTCGTCAGTTCTGAGTTGGTTCGGTAGATCGAGAGTTCTATAGAGCTGGCGCGGCCGCGATGAAAGTTTTGTATTCTTCCGTATTCTTATGGCTGGTGGCGCAAGTAGACGTTCATTGTTATATCTCAAATTATATTTCGACTTATTAATTCGCTAATGTAGGGCGCGGCACGACCATGTAAGGCCTTAAAAGTGCCGGATTATGACAACTTTGAACATTAAGTACGAAACTTGACTTAACTATTTAAATTATTAGTACTTAGTTCAAAATGTGTGTAGGTATTTTTTTTAAAATATAGTTGTAAAAAATAATGAGTAAAAAAATAAAGAAAGTTTGAAGTTTGACTGGCAACCAATGTAGCTCGTACATAATGGGAGAAATATGGCAAAAGCGTGGTATATTTGAAATTAACCTAGCAGCCGCATTTTGCACCCGTTGCAACTTACTAATGTGCGTAGCTGGCAAGCCACAGAGGCTAAACTACACGTTCTCGTAATATGAACATTACAATTCAATTTCGCATCAAACCAGACTCCGAGATTCCTCGCCTCGTTAACGGTACCAACATAGGCGTGCCTCATGATCAGTGCAAAAAGGCTGTACACATGAGGGTTGTATCACCCTGATTTGTAATAAAGAACAGGATTTGTAATATCAACCGGATTTGTAATAAAAATCAACGTGATATATAATAACAACAGGATTTGTAATAAAAATCAACCTAATATGTAATAAAATAACTAACCGGATTTGTAACTAACTTTCAACCAGATTTGTAATAACATACTTAACCGGATTTGCAATAACATACTTAACCGGATTTGTAATAACATGCTTAACCGGATTTGTAATAACCTATTGACAGGATTTGTAATAACGCTGCGAAAGGCGAGTGATACTTTGATGTGCGTTTCCAATAAAATATGAATACCCTTACCTACCTCTAAAGGTCGGGACACACGAGGGGACTAGTCCCTGCGACCAGTCCCGGGGACCAAATCCCACCGTGTGAACTGCTAATTTTCGACAAAAATCTAGTCGCAGGGACTGAATTTGGTCCCCGCAACTGGTCCCACAAATTCAAACTGGTTTGAATTCGTGGGACCAGTCCCAGGGACTGGTCCCCTCAAATTTTGCTTGATCCCTTCGTGTGAACATGTGTTGACGATGTCGAAGAAATTGCAGCTGAACAGTCGTCCGAATGGAGCGTTAGCAATACAAGAATGCTGATAGAATTTTACAAGTCCAACAGAATTCTATGGGATAAGTCTTACAAATATAATGGGAATAAAACTAAAACAAACAAAGTGCTAACTCCTTTCGTGGCGAGGTTCCAGGTTTCAGGTTCTATGCAGCAATATAGAACACCTAAAGAAAAACCTTTATCGAAATATGGTCGAAATAGGAGATTACGAACACTGTCAACACTCCATGGTGAACACAGTTTGTCCAGTAACGCTCAGAGCTGACTGATACACTTTCAGCGGTTAATTTAGTAAATTTGGTTTCTCTGTTGAAAATTGCTCTTTTCCCATCTCCATAAAGCGATATTCTTTTTTAAAAATCGTCGTAAATTCTGCTATCTTGCTGTGAAACAGGTCCCAGCGTGTAAACCCTTCAAGGGACTGGTCCCCGCGACTCGTCCCATCGTGTAAACTCCGACAGGGGACCAGTCCCTGCGACCGGTCCCTGGGACTGGTCCCCTCGTGTGTCCCGACCTTAAGATCATATCATTCCTCGCGAAGCGAGGGCCGAAGGCCCGAGCGCAGCGAGGTTTATAAATTTGTCGGCCCTCGGGAGCTGAGCCGCGCGAATTCGAGCGAAAAATATATTTATATGTATATATATATATATATTTATATACTTGATGGTGTCCGGCAGTTGCCTGGCAACAAAAATCGCGACCGCTGACAATGGATGGCACGCTTCATGTTTATTCATGGCGGCCGGGCTGACAAGTTTATCCTTACTCATCGTCGGTGAAACACGACCAATTTCTGATGCAAATGAGAAACAACAACAACACTGGCTTCAAAAAGTGGCTGGAAATCCTTGCCCGAGACAATTAACCACCGAAACTCCGCTGGAGCGAGAACGGCGACTTGAAATTCACCGCGATCGAGCAACGAAGAAACAACGTGAGCATCGTTTACAAAGACTTCGAACAGCCTAGGCACACCGTTTGAGTAGGTTCAAACGCCTTGAACGCCTTCTGAACGAAACCGATCAGAAGAGGCGACACCGACTGAAAGTGTTGGACAAAATGATTTTGTTTATAGACGCAACGAGAGGCGGCAAGAATTGCACGATCAGCTAAATACTCGTGACGAATATCTTTCATACGGTAGGGAAAAGCAAACACAGATTACAAGAAAGGCTCAGAGAAGAAGAACGATTAAGAAATCTAGCTCAAATCACCACACTTTAATTCGCTCTCCAATGCTCTTCAATTCAAACAACCTAGCCTTTTAAGCTTATATACGTACAACCCTCTATAAATTAAGCTTATTCTTTAATTTACCTTTTGCAAAAAACAAGATTTAAAGTACCTAAAAATTGACAGGTAGATGATAAGAGGACCTGTTTTTCAATATAATATATTAGTACTCAAACACTGGAAACTATTCTCTAAGTTCAAACTGTAAATTGATGTTTATTGAAATTCTCACTAAGAATCTTGATATAAGCTTAAATTACATAACATTGTATGCATATGACAATGCTACATTTAATTACTATTATCTATGGTATGTTAGGAGGTTTTACTATTCTATGTTACTGTAGTCTCATTGCTCTTTTTGAGTAAGATTAAATTATTATTTTTACTACAACTGTACCACCATTGAGTTGTTATTTTATTGTGCAACATCACTCTTCAGCAACAGTAAACTCCTGCGATCTCAACCATTCAAGCGAATAGTGAATTGGGTTAGCAATTATTTGATACCCAGTATATAGAACAAAAACATCAGCAGTATCTAAAGGGAACAGGTTAATTTGGGAGATAGCACTCACAAGCCTCAAAAATGGAATTTAATCAAGACAGCAGGAGTTAGCTGTATTCCTGATAAACAAACCGCTCTCACCCAATCAAAATAAACAGAACACATGCACTGCATATTGTTCTCGACCCATGTCCACAACCCATGTCCACAACAGTACTATAAATACACTTTCAGACCAATTTTCCTTCTGACAAAAATTAATGAAGATAGGTTTGGGGGGGGGGGGGGGGGGGGAAGGAAGGGCCTGAGGATCTTTTGATACCCAGTCCCATAGCAGTTACAGCGACCCACAGCTCAAAACCTGACCAGTACCAGCTCCTATTTATTTTATTTTAGGAAGACAGGGTACTAAGTACAAGTTAAATAGAAGCGACTAGGAACGAAAATGTCTCAACTTTAAATTTCGGGCCATTGCCGGCATGCAACTCAACCTCTCCAGTCAAATCAGAAATTCCATCTCTCCCTCCCACATTGCTGAAATTTTGCAGTGCATCCTCCCTCAAGCTTCGCGAGGTTCTGCGAGACACGTATTTCTAGTAAAGAAATGTATGAAAAGTTGGCCCTCCCAGGGTAGCCCGGCTAGGAGGGTGACCCTGCTATCCGGGTCACCCTCCCTCCATGTAAACAGACCCTAAATTTGCCCATAACTTCAACTCTTCGTAGTGTAGTTTGAGCAAAGAGTCTGTGAATAGCGCCTGCGATACAGTGATCAGCAGGGATTACATAGGCACGGTCGCATAGTCGCGCGCTAAGCTCAAATTAAAGAAGAAAGCTACGAAGTTGGTCAGTGAAGTTCAACCTCGAATGTACTCAATAAATTGCTTGTAAAAGCTACCACTAGTACAAGAAAGATGAGTTATCACTGCCTACTCAACGCGATCGGGTACAAGATGTAGCCAAACGATCGCACCGTATCGTGTGGGCTTCGAATATTGGAATTCTCGAGAAATTTTAAGGTGAGTTCCTTATTTATACTAGCTGAGTAAAATAGGATTCCTTGCACATATATAAGCTTACATGTAAGCTTTAAACTATTTTTGTGCCTTGCGAAATGATCAATGACCCGATCGGCACATCTTTCTTCATGTAAACGTACCAAGCCATTCTCTGAGTCAAACGATTGCATTCTATTGGATTTGTTAATTGAAATCAAATCAGTTGATCGAATTAATATTTTGTCTTAGCTTTGTGTGGAAGTATTTATTGGAAACCATGTGCTCTGTAATGTAATATTACATTACTGCTGTAGCTACATGTGACCCACATGGAAGCTCAAATTACATTGTACTGTCTTGCCATTTAATACAGTGTAGCTTTAGAAAGATCCAAGAGACAGCAGCCCATTGCTACACTGCACATAATTCCATACATGAATAGCTCATGAATCTGTACTAGTCTTGTAAAATAATAGAATTGCTATAAGCTTAATATATATTGTTGCTTACGTACATGTACTGTAGTTAATTTCTGTTGAAATCATGTTTAGTTAATGATTTTTTCTAAGAGTTTCCCATTTACTGTATCACCAGTTTTCTTAGTCTAAAGAAAGCATCTTGATGTACACTGTGTGCTGTCCAATTGAATTGTACTTCATTTTTGCTCAGGTACGCTACATGTATTTATCCCTTATTTTCTCTTACATTTAAATTGGTCATGTAATAAGAAGCAAAGGGCTGCATTGCTGGCAGTGCATGTATATGAGAATTTAGTTTTATTAACTGAGTCGATAAGGTAAATTGACCACTGTAAAAAGATTCAAATAGCTGATGTTTTGAGTGCTAGCCCTACATGTATGTCAGCGAATCAAGGAGGTCTCTTTGTCCCGTCCCCAAAAACAGTCCCAGTAAAAAAAGCTTTTGATGGAACAATATGGTGCATTTTACAAAGGGGTACATGTACCTGTGTTTTATGTTGAGTTTATTTACACTGCAGTTCAAGTCATAACCCACCAGCTGCTACAAGTGAGCTACTGGGCTTGAGAAGCAACAAACTCAACATTATTTTTATTTAATACAATGTACTTCATTTGTATCTACATACATATATAAACATACTCTCAACAAAACAGTCGAGGAATGGGTTAAATTATAAGTGATTGATTTTTAATTTTAACTTACATACTACATTGGTTGTAAGTAAATACCAACCAATAAGCAACTGAACAAAAAGGGAGATTCCACATGAAAATAATGAAATAAAATACATGTATGTACCACCCTCAGTACACTTGGGAAAATATATGCTGCAACTTTGGTTTTCATGTCAAAAGATTTGCCCTGCTCATGCATTATTTACATTTAAAATTATCATAAAATTTTTATATGCTTCAAAGTTTAGACCTCCACCGGGCTAACCTGGTATCGTCATATAGTGTTCAATGTAGTTCCAGGTCTCCTTAGGGCACACAACTTCCACTTGCGACGTACATTGTTAAATTATTGCTTTAAAGCATTTGAGTACCCAGACAGAACATTATCATCCTGTCTGGGGTACTACATGTACTTAAGTTAACTTTGTATTATTTATTTTGTGGTTCTCTTAACCCCTGGGGGGACTTCCATGTAAAAGTGAATGGGATATACACTCGTTTTCAAAAAGGTTGACGTTTCAGAAATATATATAACTACATATACCTTTTGTATTCCCATCTAATAGGTAAGGTTTTTGATTGGAATACAAAAGGTATATATATAAGATATATATTTCTGAAACGTCAACCTTTTTGAAAATCAGTGTACATGTTTGTTATACAGTATATATATATATATATATATATATACTTTTTTAGGGGTTAAAGTACATGTTATTGTATGGTTTTGGTTTCTTTTGGGGTGTTCAGTTCCACATTACAGTGTATGTTCCCAGTTGTACATGTACACTGTAAGCCTGGGTACATTTAGAAGTAAAAACTGGTAAATTAAGTACGGGTAGCAATGTACATTGTATCTGACCAGGGCTCAGAACTGTAGTGCGGTGTTGCTGGTGGAATTTTCCTAACCCCAGACTTTATATTGGCAGCTCTTGGCTGGAGATTGTGAGGTACATGTTGGCAACTCTTTTTAATGAAACCATTTATTTTGTTGTTTTGCTACCTTCTATAGTGTACAATGTATGTTTGGGTAAAAATAAAGTGGAGAAATACTTATGATTCTGGAAACTTGCAGGGGTTCTTTCCAAAAAATTTGATAAGCACCTTTTTCACTTTGTGAGCTGCATGTACATGTAGCTGGAACATTGTGTTTTGTCATGTAATAGTAGGCCAATTATTTTAATTCTATTGTTCATATTTTTCAGATGAGATACTGTACAGTAGATGTGCAAGGCAAGCCAAACACCAGGTCAATCAAGAGCACATGGACACAGATAAGACGTAAATGTAATTTGTTATAAAGACAGTTGCACTGCCAGATACATTGTATACAGTTACATGTAAAATTATTTCCAAATTTTTCTCTAAATCAGGTGTTAGGTGTCCTGTGTCATTTGTTTGTGGGCCACCTCTGCTTGTGTCAAGTGAAACAAATTGAGAAAAAATGGAATAGAGGTTTTGCACGGCAGCCATGTTGCATGGCAGGAACAATGAAAATGTTAAATGCATTAAAAAGAACATTCTTTCCCATAGGGAAAAGAATCTATTGTTCCTGCCATGCAACATGGCTGCCGTGCAAAACCTCTATTACATGTAATTTTGTTCCAATCTGTGCCAGGTGAATCATCAGAATAGTATCCAGCATGCCCAGCGCGTTTAAAACGTTGTGGCTATGCCCTGTGAGCGCACCTTTTTTGCTGCCTCATGCTTCGATGTGCTTCGACAAATACAACGCAATCATTTTATCATATTGTACTTGTTGTACTCGATGGCCTGATTGTGACCCATTGCGGTCTCGTACCCATTGAACCAAGTCATTGTACTCTTACTCTGACCCATTGCAGTCACAAACCAACAATAAGCTCATTAATATTAAGATTGTTTGCATTTCAATTTGAACCATGCTTTTTGTACAAATTCCTGGTAACCCTGCCGTTCTTAAATGTTCAATATGCTACTAACCAGGGTTATCAGGCTTTTCGGAGCTGGGTTAAAGCCTGGTATCCCTGGTTAACTCTAAAAACAGGCTTACCAGGAAAACCCTGAGGTTAAACACCGCCTGGTTTCCCTGGTTCTTTGAGAAACCAGGCTTGCCAGGAATACCCAGGTTAACCAGGCTTTTAGCACATTGGGTTCAAGCCTGGTTAGGCTGGTTTTTGAACCAGGAAACCCTGATTTATCTAATTTTTTAAAGCCTGGTTTCCCTGGTTCTTTAAAAAGCCAAGCTTACCAGGCTTGCCAGGAATACCCAGGTTAACCAGGCTTTTTGCACATTGGGTTCAAGCCTGGTTAGGCTGGTTTTTCAACCAGGAAATCCTGGTTCATGCAATTTTTTAGAGCCTGGTTATAGCCTGGTTTACCCGGTTCTTAGATAAACCAGGCTTACCAGGCTTGCCAGGAATACCCGGGTTAACCAGGCTTTTTGCACATTGGGTTCAAGCCTGGTTAGCCTGGTTTGAGAACCAGGAAAGCCTGGTTGATTCAACCAGGCTTGGACCCTGGTTAACCCTGGTTTAACCAGGCTTTTGGTGCAAGGGTACACAGAAGGAGCAAGAGATTCAGAGAAATACTTCAACCCAGACATCACCAATTAGGTGAATGTCACAATAAACGGTTCACCAAACAAGGTTTACAACAGCGGAATTGATGATATGAACATGTGGAATGAGATCAGTCGATTCTTTGGCACAAGAGTGAGGGATGGCAGATCTAACATGAATCTGACCAAATACCTTATTGGCAATAAGTTCGGCCTTCTCATTGATCTTCGTTCAATGGCTGACATAAGCCTACACGGCAACGGTGTACGTCTCGTTAACACCAAAGATGGCATACACCTTGAGCTTGAAAGATCGACCTCGGGCTCAGGAAATGTGCACTGCCACATCTACACCATCAGTGACTCGCAGGTGAACATAATGGACCGACAGCTGCAGGCAGTTCAATATTAAGAAAATATATCATATATAGGAGCATGGACCCGAGGAAGCTACCCTTCAATGCTCTTATTTTCGGGCCGACTAACTCTGGTAAAACGCAGTATCTTGTAAACCAACTTCGCGGATCATTCAGGTGCAAGTTTCATTACATCGTGCTAATTTGCCCAACCTTCATTCATAACAAGACCTACGATTGTTTCGTGGATAATGAGCCACGAATTTTTGTGATCGTCCTGCTCGGGATTGTATCCCTCTTTTTGCTTTCTTTGGTTCCTTGGACCAACAAAGGGAAGCTCTTCCAGCTCGCTTGTTTCCTCGTCTTGAACGTACGTCTTGAAAGCCTTGGAGTAACACTTGTAGGTTTTCCAGTGAACAAGGCCTGCGGGGCAACCGTTTGGAACAGCTTACCCTGTAATATTAGAGAGTCTAGTTCATTAAGTGAATTTAATCGCCTTCTCTGTTATAATTTTTAAACACTGCATTCATGGAAATCAGGTTTTTGCGTGGCTTATTGTTGTAAGTTAATATTTAATGTTAAGATTAGGATTTTAAGGTTTTAGTACGTTAGTCATTGTATAGGAATTTTTGTACCTGATGATTTTTACCGTGTATAAATAATGATTAAAAATTAAAGATTCTCCAGTATGAGGATCGTAAACTCCAACGGCCTCAAAGAAGTTTTTCTTGTTTTGGTTTTCGTGGCAGATGATGCACTCAGACGCAATGTTATGGTTTGCCCAGTCTTCCCTTGTCATGGTAAGTGGCTTCTTAAGGCGAAGATCGTTCTTTATATCCCTCTCCATTATCTTGATGTAGAACAAGAAAGCCTTCACCGTGTCCTCACCTCTGTAGATGTAGGGGCCCATTGTTTTACCATCTAAGCGAACGGTTATGAAGCAAAATCCACAGGGTTTGTGTGCTTCTGTCTTGGTTGTGCTGCTTTCTGTGGGGTCTGCTGGATCGTGGTCAATTTTTGTACGAGACTTTCGAAGTCTGCGTAGATGATGTAGGGTGCTTTCATCTGGTTCTGATAGTTCTCAGGATGTTGTTACCCTCCTTCGGCATTTCGACTCGTGTTGGCCGACCTTTGATACCTTTGCAGTAGACCGTATGATCGTCAAGAACACGCTGCGACGGAAACCCTTGAAGGCACCTTTCGCAGAAATAGCCCTTATTTCCAGTTTTGTACTGGCTGTAAAGAAGCCTGCTTATGCTTTTTATGTAGCAGTAGTGGGTGCTGTTTTCGTTAACGATCAGCATAAGAATTACTCGCCTTACACCCTGATCTTCTACTTCACTAACTCTATAGACGACAGCACTACCGTTTTTCCACCCAAAGACGTTTAAGGCTAGGTTGTTCTGCCTTTCAACTCTTGAGAGCTGATTTAAGGGCGTGGGAAAAGAAATCCCAGTGAAGTCTAGACCATCTTCTGTTGGATACTTGCTTGTCCTGTCAGCGTGTTTCGTGTCTTGTGAAGGAAACAGCGCAGTGCGTAGTGCCCAACGCAAGCATTGATCGTCTTTGTTTTTTATGTTTATGATGGCCTTCTTATCCCTTAACATTTTAGGAAGAGGTAGGTTGGAGCCACCTCTGATGGGTTGGTATCTAGCAAAGTCAAGCCAAACCTTATTGACTTTTTGAATGACCCAGCCTGATCCCATGTTTACCCACCTTGCTACTTGTTCCGTTATCGAGTTGATAACGACGTCCGTTTGTCTGACAACTTCAGGTTGATTGAAGTGTGTTACTATTAATGGGTTTGGCATCCTGAAGTAGTGGTTTACTGTTTCTATACCCTCTTCTACTGCTTTTGCCAGGTGAATTTCAAGCGTGAAATTCACTTTGATAGGGCCCAGCTCTACAACCTCTCTATCAAATCATTTGAATGATTGTGGGCTTGTTCTCTTGGTAGAACAATCTGAGGTCTTTTGTGGGATGGTCATTGGGGACGGCTATCTTATAGATCGTTTTCACGTGACGTCACGACAGATCCGCCGCCATATTGGTGGACCACTTTCGATTGCGTAATAGAAGAATTAGGGTGCAATACAAGTCATATCTACTGTTGTCGCAATTTAGAAATGAATACTTCGGGATGTGAAGCAAAGTCTGGGGAAAATCTTCATTTGACTTGTTCTTTTCCCATTTCGGAATATGCAAAGAAGTTGAAATCGCGAGTTAAGCAGCGTTATTTGGAGAAAACAATCTTTAGTTGGCAATTAGAATCCATCCCATCATGTTGAAATTTCTTTGAGTCGGCTGGGGTTGTCTCCTATTCAAACAGTTGAATCAATAGCCTTTACACCCACCAGCAGTTTAAAACTTTTCGTGAAGCCTACACTAGGAGCTTATGATAAAATAGTGTCCGTATTTATAGTTAGCGTACTAGTAGTTACAAAGCCAAATCATTGCTACAGACAAGTTTGTTTAGCGAAGGTGAGACATTTCCAGCGTATAAATGACTCAAAATTTCGATTTTAATCAACACGGAAAGAGAGGAAACAGCTTCGTCTGCTCATTGCCTAGGTTGTAAGGCTGGGTTAGCAGAATCCTGTTGAAAATATATGGCTAGTGTTCGTTTGGAACTGACCAAGAAGCATAGACAACACCGCTATTAAATGATTAACTCAGTCATGGACACAAGTTAGCGTACATGCGAGTGGAGAATTTTTAACGATCAGTTTGAAAGATAGACTAGTGGGAAGCACATGCAAACTATAAGCTGCAAAAGTAATTTATTTCTCCTACATATTTCGTTTAACTATCGTAGACTCCATCAGGGAGTTTTAGGTCTGTGTATCGAAGCCGTAAAAACGGAAATCGCACGATCGCAGACAACAGCCAATAATGTTTTGGTCGAATTTGCGTAAAAGAAAAGGCGAAACTATGAAATATTTCAGTAGGGAAAGGCATGAAATATTCTTGGGGGATTAGTTTTAACTTTTGGAGATTCGTTCTCAAACACACTGATAACATTAGACATTTGCTCTCCGAGTTCATTAATAGTTCTTTGCTCTGGTTTTTTTTATAGCTACAATCGCTTTGGCTTTCTTTGTTCCTTTTGATTCCTCCCTCTGTTCTCGCTGCGACGCTTGTTCGACGTTTCTTTTATCTTGTTCTTTTTTTTGTCGTTCCCGAGTATTAATGAAACCCAGTCAACATTATATCTATCCCTATTATAGCCGCTGCAGAAACAAAATATCTGGCTTACACACTATCGTTCAAAACTCGTCCGTAAGGATTCTGCCCGACTAATAGCAGAAATCCATCGCGATCGCCTCTCTTGCGGCAACTTGTCGGTTTCTTTACTTTGATTCTTAACTGCAGTACGTACTTAAGCGAAATAAATACCCCTATCTCGACCGCGTTTGCTTCCACATCGCACAATTGATCACAGCACCCGTATAATTAAGAAGACGCGACTCGGGTTTGTTTACACTTTGGTCCACCAATATGGCGGCGTAGCAACGGTTGTCAAGATTTTTGTCACGTGAGTGAAAACGATCTATAGCTGTGAAGCCAGTCTTGAAAGGCTTGATTTCTCAGGTGAAACCTAAGTGCAGCATCCATGGTGGATATATACTATGAGGTAGAAAATCTTTAATTGGTACTACTCTACCAAGAATGGCGAGTGAAACTGCGGCACCCCCTATATATAGTGTGTAGTATAGGGAATTACCGCATCCTGCCCCACCCCACGAAATTACCCCACAGAGCCTTCCTAGAATACTTGCCGCCCCTCTCCCCAAGCAAACGAGGGACCAAGTGAGCTTGGGGAGAGGGGCGGCAAGTATTCTAGGAAGGCTCCGTGGGGTAATTTCGTGGGGTGGGGCAGGATGCGGTAATTCCCTACACTACTTACATTAATACACTGGTCAGCACATGAAGAGGCAATGGCTATGAGAACGAGAAGACGCTTTGAAATTCGACCAAGAAATAAGTGAGACGTTTGCGCGCATGTCAAATATAATAGTATACAAGAACCTTATCTTGAAAAAAAAAATAATAGTATTCTTCTTATTATTTCATTTCAACTTAGTTTTATCATGATTTTCAAATTGATATAATTCTGTGGACGTGGACTCCACTCGTTAAAGTGCACCTAAGCCCAAAATTTTTTTTCGCTTAATCAACTCTCTGTACGTTGAAAAGTTGAATAGTTAAATATTTCTTGTTTTTAACGTTGCGTTAGTGAATTATAGAGGTTTGAATTTACAAAATGTTAATAAGATGACGTCAAATCAAGACTCGTTTATTTTACAACTACTTGTTTCCACCTCCAAGTAATATTTTTTTACAAATCAATTGACCATTAACAGTTTTTATTAGTATTTCTTAAATTGATTATCCTTAAGCTCTGAACTGCGTATTGTGAATTGAAGTAGAAATAATGGTAAAATCTTGATTTGACGTCATCTAATTAGTATTTTGTAAATTCAAATCTCTATAACTCACTAACGCGACGTTAAAAACAAGAAATATTTCACTATTCGACTTTTCAACGTACATTGAGTTGATTAAAAAAAAACTAGAATTGGGGTTCAGGTGCACTTTAAATCATCAAAACGTTTAGGTTCTAAAGTTGGATATCGAGGATTTTATATTCTAATGCCATGTGAAGGTTCCTTATTGTCATTCTCAACAACAACAAACAACAAAAAGTCTTTATTTAAAAAAAAAAAAACAGTTACATTTTAGCTGCCCGCCTACTAACAGTACTTTTTCATCAAGGATCGTTAACAGTTCCATTATTTTTGCCTTCCGAAAATAACAGTGATCTTACAGTAAATTATATTTCATTAAAAACGACGTTTCAATGTCAAGCTAACATACCCCAATCTTGAAAACGAAAAAAAAGATAAACATGTAGTTATTCGATCTACAATGTGTATCTTCACGATGAACAAACTACTACGACTCTAAAAATATATTATTAGCATGCACACGAGATCATAAAAATTCATAAATCCTACAAAGCTGTTTCTAACATGATATGTGATTACCACTGTTACAATCCATCACAAAAAGTTTCAGATTTTAACGATGTTTGCTTCCGGTTGGTAAAGGTTTGAAATGTGTCACGCAATTCGTCAGATTATTTTTGCGACATTCTTGTCGTCATGTTTGTGTCCCTAAGTAGGACACCAAGATGGCCGCTCCATACATTTTTAACTAAAAATGTCTAATACTCGTTCGCCTATAACTCTTGCGTTTTAAAATTTGGCCCAGATGTGTAGTTTAAAACTCTCTGCAATTCCATGAGCATTTTGAAATCGAAGAAAATATATATTTTTTAAATTCTTCTGAATTTTGATTTGACTTAAGTGCAAATCAAGAAAAGTTCATCATGTCAACATTATTTCTGTACTTCTTTCGTTGAACCAGGTGAAAATTATTTTTGCGACATTTTTGTCGTCATGTTTGTGTCCATAAGTAGGACACCAAAATGGCCGCTCCATACACTTTTTACTAAAAATGTCTAATACTCGTTCGCCTATAACTCTTGCGTTTCAAAATTTGGCCCAGATGTGTACTTTAAAACTCTCTGCAATTCCATGAGCATTTTGAAATCGAAATCTATTTTGTTTAATTCTTCTGAATTTTGATTTGACTTAAGTGCAAATCAAGAAAAGTTCCTCATGTCAGCATTATTTCTGTACTTCTTTCGTTAAATTTAACCTTTTTTATTAAAACGAGACAAGCAATCAAACTATTTATGTATTGCGTTTATAACATTGAAAACGATGCCTTTTATATTTTGTCTTTCATATTTAATCTAATTTTTATCAGTGGTTTCATGTTTTTCTTTAAACGCTAAGGATACTGGCGCTCTATAAATTTTATTATTATATTTCAAAATATATTTTTTTCTTTTTCTAGAGATTCTAACAAAGCCATTCATTTCAAGAAGATTTGAACTGGCCTACACAACTCGTTTGTTCTATTCCTTGTCATTCGTTTCAGTTGTGAGGTCTCTTTCTCACGTCTCTAACTCAATCTGTGGCTGACGTTTCCTATGTAGATCACATTTACGTATCTTCCTTTCTCTTTCTTGATAATAAATTTCAACTTAAGGGCGCATTCTCGCCGTTTGCACTCCCCAGATCCTCTAAAGAACGGTGCTGAATTGAACTTGCGGGAGTTCTCCGTTCGCACGTGATTATTTTTATAGCGAAGACTGCACCAAGGATTGCTTTCTTGTACACCACGTGTAAATATGCTAATCCAGGCACCTCCCAACAAACGGCCCCCACTCGGAAAGTGGTTGACGTCTATTGCGTCCCAGTCGTCTTTTGTAAGCTTAAATTTTGTTTTAAGCCCATCGAGAGTAACTGTAAACAAATGTCCTTCTTCATCAGAATCGTCATCCTAAAGACGAAAAAAACTAACTTGAACCAAGTATAAAACGCCTTAAGGGGCAGTAACCTGAGCTGAGGAATTTTGGCCTATTTTGGTTAACACCATGCTAGGAATACCTTTACTTTCTTACGAAATAATATATTTTATACTATAACACCAAGAAAAAGTAATCAACCAATCCTTGAAAGAGGAACAAATCATTGTCTGTTATAGTCCATTTTGGAAACGAAAATGTGAGAACTTGCAAAAAAGTTAGGTTAACTTTTTTCAACTTGCTATTCATTTAGACCCAGTCGGTCTTTGTCTAGAGACACCAGTGATAGTTTTGTAAAAACAATTTTCGGTTTCTGTTAAAACCAAGACATCTTTTGTTTTTGAAATGACACCAAATCCCTCTGACACTGCCCCTTTAAGAAAAATAGTGGCAAAGCAAAAGCACACTAGGATCACACACTGGAAATTACCTTAAGGTGACTCCCAATAGTTCGCCAGCATTTTCCATTACTTATAATTTGATGAATCAATACTACAATTATTTTTCAGTTGATGCTACAATGATGGTATGAAACAAATGCCCAGTCATTGATAGTAACGGTATAACCTGTTAAAACACCTTTAAGTTTAGCTTTAAGTGTTTATTACTAAAAAAAAAAACAAGCTCGGTGACCCCCATTTTTTATTTTCGAATTGTAAAAGCATGTTAAGATACAACGTTTTGCAAAGTTTGAAAAGATTATTAAGAAAGGGATCAGAGCCACCTTAAATTTTCAAAAATGGGAACCTAGGAATATTTAGATGAAAACTGTAGCGATATAGGGGAGAGGTTCGGGAGGCCTTCCCCTCTGCTCTAAAAATAAATATTTCACTCATTTAATGGCTTTTGAAAATTACTTAAACTTAGTTTAAATAATAATACAGATTTTTAAAAGATACATTAATACATTGATTCCTAGAGTTTAAAAAAAACCCCGGCAATTTGAAGCCACTAATGCCGTTTTCTGACCGCTGTGGAGGTAAATTGCAAGTGAACTGTCCAAAACCAAGCTTTCTTTCCTTTCTTGGACAAGTTTATCGATTTTTGGTTTTGGGTATGCACACAAAGTGTTTTTCTACCCGATCTTTTTTGTTCTCATTCCTTTTTTCCCTCGTTTTTGGCCTTCAACCCTCGGACGTACACGCAAACTTATACCCCCACCGTGGTACAATTACCCCCCTTAGGTTTTGGCGGTGTTACAATATTTCGAAAATATGTGATGTGCTCTACAAGATGAGGTAAATATTATGGATTGTAGTGCTGTGGAGGACCGTAACGTCATCCAAAATGGCCGACAATATGGCCGCCATCTTGGATTTTACTAAAAATTCAACTTCATCGGCAAAATGCGAAAATTGCAAATATTGTTTGCTAGAGTTGCAAAATATGATACAATTAAACATTTTGCTGCTTTTGGTAGCATTTTATATGTTTTTTTCACCGAAAAAAGGTGAAAAACACGCACTTTTATTCAAAAAAGGCTTGACCGCATGCTACTTATGACGTCATATCTCGTTACCATAACAACCGGTTGTCACCAAACTTTACCAAAATGTGTCAAAAGGATAAATGAACAGCTACTGAATAGGACATGTGCCAACAATAAATGCTCTTGAAAAAATCTGAGAAAAACCTAAAGTGAGGTGGCATCCATGCCCCCCTTGTACGTCCGAGGGTTAACCAGACTTTATTTATGTAGTAAAAGTTTCCCGGAAAAAGCTGAAGAAGGTGAATTTTTTTAACAAGCAGTGGCAAGTGGTAGGAAGACCAGATTTTTCCAGTCAAATCTGACAGGTTTTTCGCGTGTGACTCTGGCCCAATTCACGAGATCACTCTCATTTGGGTACGTTATGAAAGATTTCTTCCTTCTGCGTCAGTTACATGTAGTTATAAAATACTTTTTTTTTACAAAAAGGGATGACGTCACAAATGGTAGAAGGACCGTGTTCCTGTCACGGGTAGTTTCGGCGTTAGTGAGTTATAGAGCTTTGAATTTACTAAATGCTAATTAGATGACGTCAAATGCAGACTCGATTATTATACAACTACCTGTTCCACCTCCAAGTAATATTTTTTTTACAAATCAATTGACTATAAACAGTTTTTATTAGTATTTCTTAAATTGATTATCCTTGAGCTGTGAACTGCATATTGTAAATTAAAGTAGAAATAATTGTAAAGTCTGCATTTGACGTCATCTAATTAGCATTTTGTAAATTCAAATCTCTATAACTCACTAACGCGACGGTAAAAACAAGAAATATTTCACTATTCGACTTTTCAACGTACATTGAGTTGATTAAAAGAAAAAAAAAATAGGGTTTAGGTGCACTTTAAGTCAACTTTAGGTTGCCTAAACATTACCTAGATTATTCATTAGATTTAATGACTGTTTTACATAGGGATAAGCAATACCTAACACTGGCATTTCGCCCAGTTCATAATTAGCATTTTTCTTTTGATATTGATTAATTATTGATTAATTTGACTCAATTTTGGCGCTTATCTAACACGATGATGGCAATCCAAAAAGGCGGCCATTCTAAATGGCGTCATATGACGGTATCGCGTCACGTGACCCACTTTACCTTAGAGAGTTTTGGACGTACTATAATATATCTAATATCTCAGTTTGATAATCATAACTTTAATATTATTGAAGTTACGGAATCCGAAACACTCCCTCCCCCCCTTCCCCTTACCAAAAAAAAGACCAAGAAAAAGCCAGATCTGAATAAAGGGTTAACAGCAAAACAAACAGAGATTAGAAATTTAGTTCGAAAAATAAATCATGGTTTCTTGACTCCAGATATATGACATATATACTTACCGCCCAATTGACGATTTCCTTCCTACTTAGGGTCTTTTTAATGCTACCTTCATTGTGCTTAAAGAGACAGAGAAACGCTGAGTTACTTACAAAAGGCACATTTGAGACAAAAGGATTAGAAATAGAACACAAACCGCGGTGATAAACATATTGAACTTATTCATTTTTAATAAAACTTGACGTTTCGTATGCTACTACATACATTTTCAAAAGTGACCGTTACAGTGTTGAAAACTATACTTATATAGTAGCGAAAAGGGACTGGGATCGAGATTAAGTACAAAACTTAACAGTTGATCTATAAAAAGAAACAGCTAATTAATAAAGCATCAGGTTCTCGCTACTGACGTTTGCATTAAAAGCTGGCTTCAGTTCTTGTATAAACAATGTTTCTTTGATTTTACAGTGGAAATCAGTTTTGCCCGACGCTAGGATATCAAAATGATCGCACTTGATGTTGTGTCCAGTGGTGTTGACATGGTCAGCAATGGCTGATGTGCGGTCATGCTTAGCGAGGGCCTTAAAATGCTCAGTTCTTCTATCATAAAGCCGTCGTTTTACATTGGTAAAACTAAACGGGCAAAACTGATTTCCACTGTAAAATCAAAGAAACATTGTTTATACCAGAACTGAAGCCATCTTTTAATGCAAACGTCAGTAGCGAGAAGCTGATGCTTTATTAATTAGCTGTTTCTTTTTATAGATCAACTGTTAAGTTTTGTACTTAATCTCGGTCCCAGTCACTTTTCACAACTATATAAGTATAGTTTTCAACACTGTAACGGTCACTTTTGAAAATGTATGTAGTAGCATACGAAACGTCAAGTTTTATCAAAAATGAATAAGTTCATTAGGCATTCTTTTTGTCTTTAGTTGTTGTTGAATAGCGATATTTCAATTTAGGCTCGATTTACGCCACTCATTAAACTCGGATTCGGTTGCCTGCTCCCCGAGTAGAGGTGGGAGTGAGGGTGGGCTCATTTTCGATTTCCAAAAAGCGACTGGCAAAGGTGTCTAATTTTGCTATAAACTACTGTATAGTGTACAAATTCTCTAAATCTGACATGTTGCAATTGCAAAATTTATTTACGTTTCATTCATACAAAGCAAGCTTAGAGCAAGTTAGAGCAGTTTTCAATTGAGTGTCGTAAAACCAAAACCAAAGTAATTACTCTGACCAATCACAGCAGTCGTAAACAAGCCAATGAACCAATCAGAGCTCGAAGCAATTACATGTCGGCGGCGCCAAGCGCGGGAAAACGCGTGCGAGCAAGTCACGATTGGTTTTGGTTTTATTTCTGATTGGTCGAGAAAGTGGCGCGAGATTTTTTAGCCAATCACAAAGCATAGCAATGCAAAACCAAAGCAGTTGTGTAATTACTTTCGACACTCAATTGAAAACTGCTCTATAATCATGATTTTCGAGAATATGCTCAGATTATTAACGAGCCAGGCGTTATAACTACGCCAAATCCATCTCGTGAATACGAAACAACGTAAGGTTAAGTCCACAGATCAGTTTTAATTTTCCATACTGAGTTTGAAGTCAAAGAATTGAAGAGTAAAATATATTTATAACGACTAAAACATCTTTGCGTGACATAAATATGCATTGTGTGATGTTATCAATTCTTCAGAGTCACGCCACTTATTCAATTACAGCAATCATCTTTTAACACGTAATACACTGAGGAATTAAAAAAGTTTACAGATAATGGAACGAGTACAAATTTGCATATCTGCCCCGGTAAACTATATCTCGTTCAACGCTTCGTGTAATCACGAGATAAAAAGTGACCAATTAAAATTTGGTTTTGTCAACTGGGCTGATAAGGTGAATTGGCTGTCGTAAAGAGATTGAAAAGCTGACGGTACAACTGAGTCAACGTTTAAATGACTTATTGGATACCTATGATTCTCTAAATCAAGAGAATCAAAGCTTCCATGTGTATTTTTACTTCGCTTTGTAAACTTTTTAAACTACCGATGGTTGAGGAAGATATACGTTGGGCTTCACACTATAAGTACCTTTACCTGTAACGGCGTATGCGTCACACTTGAAGCTCTATAGTTTCTTGCCACAGGAGCCATAATAACAGAAGGGCGCTCCCCATTTAAGACAGGAAATGGAGATGGTAAGTGGCATACACACGGACAAGCGTTGAGACAACTCAGTGTATTAGTCACGGTCTGCTTTTGGAATCCCTGAGAATGGTTACCTCCATAAGTCACCCTGGGCTGTGTGTCCGTCTTTGCGTTTTCCACTTGAAAACCAAATGTTGTTTCCACCATACTATCCAAGCTGCTCAGTGGCGATGTGCCTTCATGGTAACTGCCGTTAGGTGATAAAGCGCCTGCATTATGAGAAGCGAGCTGATATAATGGCATTATCTCAGAAGCACAACTCAGGGTATCAAGCTGACAAGCTGGAAATGGAGGTTGACAATAACTCATCTAAATCAAAACAAAACATGTCTTGATTAATGGAGTGAAATCAGCCATTAATTGAAGTGAACCTATGTGAAAGAAATGATCATTTTCAACTGATTTTCATTTGAGGAATATCAAGGATGTTTGCGTTAATTTGAACGCTTAACGTAAACACATCAAAAGTGAACACTTTGGAAATATCTAGCTGCAAGTTAAGGGCCAGCAGACAATGCAAAGGTGTCAGGTCCTGGTGCATCTAGTCGGAAAATTTTATATAAATACGAAATAACTAATCAAGCAAGGCTGACTGTACAACTAGGATTATATGTAATTCTAACTGGTAATATCGATTCCCGTCCTTTGCGTTGGATCTTAGTCAGAGAAGAAGACTAGATCGTGGCGGTAACTTTGTAAATGAACACTTTGCAAGGAAATATCTGCAAGGACCAACGGATAATGCAAAGGTGTCATCAAAAGGGCAATTCAGGAAGTTAGAAAGTTGCAAATGGTCATTACTTTAACCCATTCACTCTCAGAGTCAATTATGGAGACATGAAGTGTAGTTCCAACTTTTTAGTCTGTCAAATGAAGTTTATTTGCATAGGCGTACGGGCCGGGGGGGCTGGGGGGGCTGCAGCCCCCCCAAATTTTGGGGAACTCAATTTTTTTGGGCAGCAAGAGAAATTTGGGCAAAGCCAGTTTTTAAAGAAGTTTCCATGTTTTTTTTTTCGAAGAGATAGATATTTTTTATTTTAACCTGAAGTCGGCGTTGTAAAAGCCCTGCTCACGCTGTCTTCAGACAAAGATCCGAAAACCTACTCCGAGAGCAGAGCCTTATTGATCGCCATTTGTGACTTGGAGTTTATCTTCGGACTATGTGTGCTGAAAGTAATTTTGAGCAACACTAATAGTCTGCCGATATCTTCAGGGGAATACGGTCGACGTCATCTCCGCTCGTAGAAATTTGTTCAGACCCTACGCCAGTGTCGGAGTGAAGAAAGTTTCAACAGCGTATGGCAGATAGCATCAGCAATGGGTCTGAAAATGAAGAAGTGGTTGACCAATTCTCAGTTTGAATCATTTACGAGAAGTAAGGGCACCCAGACAAACGCCATCGCGCCGCCGTCAAGCCCTTGTAGATGAACAAGCGCAAAGACAAACGCAGCTGACACCGGAATCGCACCATCGTATTTAAGTGCCTATCACCCCTAGAAAGTTATTTTCAGAATCAACTCTATGTTCATTGAATAGTTGAATGGTAAAATATTTCTTGTTTTGAACGTCGTGTTAGTGAGTTATAGAGATTTGAAATTAGATGACGTCAACCCGGGAATTTAATTAATAATTAATTTGATAATTAATTTGATAAATACTAAAAATAAACTGTGGATAGTCAATTGATTCGTAAAAAATATTACTTGGAGGTGAAAACAAGTAGTTGTATAATAAATGATTCCCGGGTTGACGTCATCTAATTTGCATTTTGTAAATTCAAATCTCTATAACTCACTAACACGACGTTCAAAACAAGAAATATTTTACCATTCAACTATTCAATGTACATAGAGTTGATTCTAAAAATAACTGTCTATTGGTGATAGGCACTTTGAACACTTACTATGCGTCCATCGACAAGGTGCTGTCCGAGCTTAAGGTCAGGTTAAGCGGAAATGACCAGGAAATACTCTGTGCTTTGGGAAATATCTGTCACGGTGAAACACCTGATAAAGAAAGCTTTTCCCGCGTTGCTAAATGTTACAAAATCGACGGCGAGATTCTGGAAGTCGAGCAGAAAATGTATGCGAGTTTTCGTCGTGTGCGCGGATTAGGCTACATGACTGTTTCAGAAATGCTGGAGACAATGCACGAGAATGATCTATTTGATATGTTTCCAAAGTTTTCTAATGTGGTACATATCCTTGCAGTGATACCTGCTACATCATGTTCTGTCCCACTGTTCTGCAGAACGATCATTCAGTGCGTTGCGCAGATTGAAAACTTACCCGCAGTCAGTAACATCGCACTTATTAACATTGAAAGGGCATATGCCAACTCTGTAGTCAACAATGACATGGTATCATTGATATCTTTGACCGTCGAAATGGCAGAACAGCTATTTCTTTTAACGTGTTTTATGAGCTCATACGATAGATTCATATGTAAGAATATTTTCACTTCATATGTAGGCCTATGTTAGTGCATCGTATGACCCTCGTTTCTTTTCGACTGTTTCGTAAAAATTTGGGCAGCTTGCGAGAATTTTTTGGGCAAATGGTTCACCGCCCCCCCTGGCAAAAAATTGCCCGTACGCCTATGTTTATTTGGCATTTCGTTTGCATGGTTCCATTTGTTTCTCAATATTTTGCAAAATAAAATCCGGAATGTTTCTTGAATTTTGAGTTTTAGACCTCTTGGGAATTAAAGGGTTAATACTTTTGAAAGAAACTTTTTAGGGCGATCTAACCTTTTCATTTACATCATGGTCAGTAGTGTTCCCGTACGGGTGTTGGCCGTTTCCAATTCTTGAAGGCCATTTAACCACTTTGCTTTCGATGCGAATATGCTCTTGAAAATATTGAGATGGCAATCCACGGACGTCACTTATTTCAAGGCCTTTGAAGTCATCTGCTTCATTGCTTGATGTCATTGGGTGTGGGGCATCTTGTTGATCCATCGCCTCGAATGATGTCATCTCTCTTTGAGATATCATCACAGCCCTTTGCTCTTTGTTCGTGGTCTCTTTTTCCTTCTTGAAAATATCATTTAATAACTCCTTGAAGGAATACATCAATATCCGTCTGTTTGGCTGTGAATGGAGAGAAGAAAACAAATACTTTAAAAGGACGAGGAAAAACTGAATAGACTTTTCATTGACATTCGCCACGGAAGAGTTATCTGGTATAACGTTGACAAAGGTATTGATCAGGTGTACATTGCTCACGAAAAAGAAAAGAAAAGAGCATATAATGAACGAGTGATACAAATGGAAAAGGGCACATTCACTCCTATTGTGATGTCGACGTCAGGGGGTGTTGGTAACGAAGCTGATAGACATCACAAGCGAATCGCCTCTCTGATAGCTGAGAAAAGAAGAGAAAGCCATGCGGATGTCCTGAACTACATTAGAACAAGACTTAGATTCTGTTTATTGAAGAGCGTTTTAATTGCAATTAGAGGAGTTCGTGGAAAGAGATTGAAAGAAAACACTACACCAATCTCTTCGCTCTCATTCAATTTGATTGATTTTGACAAAGGAGAGTAACTATAAGAAAGTGGACAATACTAATTGAGAGCTTGTTCGGCGACATATACATTTATAATACTTTTATTTCACTGTATTTTTTATTTATTTGTTCTAAGGTATTTATAACATAATATATATATATTTTTTTTGTTTTCTTTTAGAACGTAAAGTTTTTTTTTTTACGAACTTTTAAAATTTTTATCCCAAGATTCATTTTAAAGTAATTTTATACAATGTTTCACTTTTTTAATTTATTATACATACTTTTAATGTTTTTATCCAATGATTCATTTAAATTTATATTTTATGAATAAACTTGCTCTTTTTTTAAAAAAAAGTTATCTGGTATAAAGTCCAGTCTCCAGAATCACTCCCCTACTCTCTCAAGATTTGAGCGTGCTGGTGGTTCGGTTAATTCTATGCTCAGGCTTCTCACAGGATTAAGTATTTTGCTATTTTTTGGTAGCATTTTATATTTTAGCAAAAAAGGTGGATAAAGAACGCATTTTTATTAAAAAATGGCTTGACTTCATTCTACTTATGACGTCAGATCTTGTTTCTATATTGAAGAAGATAGATAAGACAATAAATCCCTACCCCTTGTGGGCCCACAGCGATTCTGAAGAACTCTAATCACCGCAGACTCTTTAGGCACTAAATCACGGCCTTAGAAATTTACTTTTCTTGCAACACGAGTCTGAGCCAAAGAAACTCTTTCATATGCGAGAAGAAGGCATAGATATATAAATAAAATAATATGGCTACATATGGATATGGACAACATGCCACAGAGCCATAGAGCATTGGAGAGATAATATCTCAAAGATCAAAGCGTCAATATTATCGAGCAAATAAAGTAGAAAGGCAATGTGACTTGTCACATCCTAATGGTGATCTAAAGGGACAAATATCTCGAAGACCTACTTGGGAAGGCTATTCTAAAGGCTTTTCAATACTTTTTGCGACTCATGGTGTCGCGTTTGGCCTGTCTATTTTTATACTACTAACTAAGTGACCGGCACTTCGATATAGTTTGGATAGGATAAGTTCCTTCGATTTCCTTAAACTTGTCATAA
The DNA here is from genome assembly GCA_024195265.1 of Dendrophyllia cribrosa. NCBI lineage: Eukaryota > Metazoa > Cnidaria > Anthozoa > Scleractinia > Dendrophylliidae > Dendrophyllia > Dendrophyllia cribrosa. The sequence continues at coordinate 9,271,967 of JAJLRJ010000014.1, read as the reverse complement.
ATATCGGACTGCCAGTCAGTTAGTGCTTTGAGGACCTTGACCGGCGATCCGGCATAAAAGAAATCTAAGCCGGTCAAATTAGTAGCCCGCACAAGGGGCGCTTTTGTGGTGCGCTAGCTCGTTGCTCGTTGCTTCCTCCTCGCGCATCCAAAAAGAGCCCGATGTATACTTTATCCTCGGTGTAAACCAAACAGACCAAATAAAAGTTCAAAATTAACGCTCAAACGTTCAAATGCCCAGGGAGTTGCCATATTGTTTTTCGATCAATCAGCAAAAAAGGCCGGACATAGTTTCCTTTTTTCACATGCGATCCGACAAAGAATTGTCTTAGACCCTTGTTTTCGTTATCTATTAGCGTGCTAGCAGTCTGAGTCTGTACTTTTTAGCCGGATTACCGCGAGTGTCGTATGCGACAAAGTTGGAAGTTGAAAGTTGGGCTTGCAATTGACAAGTGTATCATTTCCTATCAAACGACCTGTCAAAAAAAACATCTTATACATACCTATGTATGTAAGGAATTGGAAATACCCACCAGGTTTATGACCCGGGGTGACTCCCATATATAAATGCCGGGGGTGCTCGCTGGAATTTTTTTTAAAAACACACTTAAGGTACCAGAATCTTGTTTTATGGCCATGGCCTAAATGAATTTTTACCCCTTTTAATATAGAGGGCAAAATTACTGAATGCTGATTGGCTGACGAAGAGGGCATTTTTTCTCAATTGAGAGCAAAATTACTCGCTCCTAATCGGTCGAGCATCAAAATTTCTCACTCGTGATTGGTTGAGCGCGTCGTTCTTGTTGCATTCAATTGGCTTGGCGGCATTTTGAAGAAAATTTACAAACGGAGCGCTCGCATGTTTCGCCGGATATTTTGTTATAAAAAAGGAATGAAATCGGAAGATACCTAAGAAAGGAATTCTACAGGTGAATTATCACCGCCGTCTTGCCAACACCCAAGGGACCAGGTCTGATCAGCAAGGTAACACGTCAACCTATGGTCCAGAAAATGAGCATACAAAGGCGAAGAGAAGCTCATGTCCAGAATGCTCTTGCAAACCAAGTCTAAAACTCGATCCAAATGCGAGCATAAATAGTCCCTTCTTCAATCCTCCTGGATGAAACTGCTGTTCGGGCTTTCCTTTGAATGGTAGCGGCGCCGTGTGATACCATTAAAACCTTCACATGGAACTCTTTACTCGAGTAAATTATGGTAGAGTTTGTTATTGTTAACCGAACGCAATAAAAACATGCTTGTTTTGATCTGGAGACGAATAGCCAATGATTTGTCACAGTCGTTTCTATTGTTGTTACGTGACTGCGAAGATGGAAGTTGGCCTTTCAATTTCCTTTCAAGAAAGGACCCCTTAGGACGAGGTGTCTTTCATAATCGAGCACATACGCGTTAGCGAGTTACTCTTGCGTGAAGGGGAGGCGTAAGCAACCTCGTTTCCAGGGCCTCTCTCTCTCTTCAGCTACGTCATCATCGGGAGAGAACCTGGTTGCGGCTGGTCACGTGGCTCCCATAACAAAAATTTATGTTAGCGGAGGGGTAGTAAAGTGTATAATAATATTATTGTCGCTTTAACGAGGAAGGGGAAAAGCGTTTTGAGGTATAATTTATCGGTCATCAGAACAAGCTTATAGCCAAGCATTTCGTGATCACACAAGTATTTTCAACCTGTAAGCGGTTCATGTTGTTGTCAACTCAGCCAAAATGTTTCTGAGCGACGGAAAGCGCGTTAAAAAAACTCGTTTCTTCAGGGATGGAAACAAACGCCGCGACGGTTAATATTTCTCGCTGGCAAATGATACGAACCGAGCTGAATTCGACATTAAGCCATTATCAGGCTCCTAAATATGTGAATACAGAGGTAATCTTTATCCTTATGCTTTATTTTATGCTAAATTTATACTGTCAGACGGCCAATTAGCCGAAAAACCTAACTTAACAGAAAATAGGCGACCGATCGAAATCAATTCACCTTGTTGACAAGATCAATATATTACATTGGGCAACATTATACAGATTATATTTAATATTTTATCTGCAAGCTAAGATTTAGACACGAACGCAGCACGCAAACTACAAGAATTATTACATTCTGGTCAATAAAAGCATCATTTTATAAAGCCAACGATGTGCTGATGTGTGTGATGTTTCGAGATGTTATATTTTGTTCAGGCCATACCGAATTCAAATCTGGATAAATAAACATCTGGCTCTTTTTACCCTTGTTGAATTTAGAAGGTGACCGGAGGCTTTCAAAGGTGTACATATTAAAATGTTAAATGCCTGTGTGTTTGAACGAATGAGCCTCTTGACAGGCATTTCTTTCGTCTTCTGTTCGTTCGAGAAGATCCACGAAAGTAGTTATTGACTCTACCCCGATGGAAAATACTTTGTCACAGGGTGGCACGTGGCCAGCCGCAACAATGGTCCCTCCCGATAATGACGTAGCTGAAGAGAGAGAGGCCCTGGGAACGAGGTTTAGGCGTAAGCTCGTTCCTGAGCGCTCGCAAAATTACGGACAGTCTCTTGAGATAGACATTTATTGCTTGGCTTGGTACGTTTATCGACGGCATCAAGAGTTGGCCATGGGATAGGGAAAGCATACGAATGCCAACTCGCGATCACCATTCGGCGATTGTACAGGCGAAGTTGTTTTTTGTTTTTCACCTCACATGACTCAGGTAGGTCGTGCTTCTCAGGGAACCCAAGGAGACGAAATTGTTTGAGAAAACGCTTCGAATGGCGTTGTACTGTTTTTTTCGTATCATTTTAGTGCCTTTAAAGGAAACTATGTGAAAACTAATGCAGCTTGAGTTTTTCGGTTCTTTTAAATGAATATTTCAGCGGCAAATAAAAGCTGCTTTCACATTTCAGAAAATACTAGCTGACCTTGTTTCGTTCCCAAAACGACATTATTTATCCTTTCGAAAAAAAAAGGCATTGAATTTTCTTATGTCACGAGAGTTTGAGACAATATTTTACCTAAGAAAACTCTAGTTATTAAACTAATTATTACGAAATTTTAGGTGACCATGGCCTTCCGAACAGCTTCTCGCGCCGTCATAAGCATATCAAAAGCAGAGCTTTCGGTCACATAATTCACTTTGGTAGTATTTATCTGCTTCGATTTCTCTAGGATAATTCGAGGAGTCCAGCGACCCATAATCGGCTCACAAATTAAACTGGCAATACAATTTGAATATATAAGCCAGATGGAGTTAATTCTTTCTATGGTAGTCTATTATGATGTCTAAATTAAAAATGTTTTAGCATTGCATTTGACACTTGTTCTGTGGCAGAATTATTCAGTTCATTACTTTGATTCTTCAGGGCTGAAGACCTCTAAAGAACCAGAGAATTAATTCTTCATCGTACAATGACCTATGACTGGGCTATGCGTCAGGTAAGAATTAAAACTAGAATATAATATATTGTATTTGGGGCTTTTATCGTATCAGATGTTTGATTTCGCGGAAGTTGTAATGTTAACTTCTTCCAAAAGCAAGCTGATTCAACTGGAAAGAAATATTAAGCGTTTCATTTTGTAAAACACTAAATGAAGTTCAATTGAACTGTTGGATTGAAATGCTGGATCGAACTGCTGTTTGGGCTTCCCTTTGAATGGTAGCGACGCCGTGTGTCATCATTAACACATTCACATTGAACTCAGTGATATTCTCTTTACTCGCGTGAATTATGGTAGAGTTTATTATCGAAAACCGAACCCAAGCTTGTTTTGATCTGGAGACGAATACATGTACCCAATGACTTATTGTCACCAGTCGTTTCTTTTGTTGTTACGTGACTGCGATTTCTGGCTATCTGATTCGATCTCTTGAGAGTTGCGCACAGACCAAACGAATATTGGTTGCCTGTCAATATCGCTTTTGTTTTCACTTTGTCTAAAATTGTCTTTCTGAATACTCTGAGTGAGGCAATTGTATCCATTGGTTAAGTTTGACCCCGTCGTTGACCTCGCAACTGTGAAAACTAAATTATTGAAACAAACATCAATTGACATCGGTTGACGCCGTGAAATATATATATTTTCTTTCTTCAAAAGCCTATAGTGTTTGAAGCAGGCGAACAAATATCACCGGTACATTCAATTTTTCCGATAAATTTAGTTCAGGGGGTGAAGCGTGGGGATGTTTTCTTTGCTTATTGGACGGGTAAAATGATCAACACTGAATTGAGAGAAGCAGAATTAAGAGATCGGGACAGTATTGCCAACAGTAATGATTTCAGGGTTCCAAATCACTTTTAGCCGTCTGATTTTTTAAATAGGGTGGCATCATTCCCAGTATGGTCCTCTTGATTGTAAACTTGTTTACTGGGCCACAAGCAGCCCATGCGGTTATCAGAAATTGCAATTAAAGTTTATGTCTGTAGAACTGTGTGAACGTTGTTGTGTGAAACAACAGATACGAGCATATTACATGTCTGATAATTCTACATCAGTACATATATAATTACGTATATGTAGGTATACCTAATTAGCCGTTTAATTCCAGTAAGAATTTTACATGAATGATTTTGAGGCATGCAATTTCATGAGTGCAAAGTGGGTTAGTGAATAATACAAGACTGAAGATATGCCGCTGGGTCCAAGATCAGTATTTTCAATCCGATTGAAATGCAACTTGTTTCATTTACAATCCCAGCCTTTTTTATTAATTTGCCTTACTCGTGTTTCTTGCCAACTAGCTTTGTAGGGTTTAAAGTTGTGAAATACAAACAACATACCATGTGGAGTAATTTATGTTTTCAGTCATTGTAAACCTGACAGTGGTTTAATTGGTGTGCAAAATTGGTCGGCAGAAGTCGTGAATCTCATTGAACCTGTTCAATATTGATTCTGCAATGTTTCAAAGGTTTTATTCGAACAGTTTGATATCGAAAATGATATATTATTATTATTATTCTTAAACAGGGTGAAACGTGGAGGTAAATCTCCCATACAATAATGGTTCCTTAATTTTTGTCAAGAAAATCGTTAATTCCGCAAATAATGACCGAGGGGCACAGATAAACAGAAAAGTGACAAACGTTTCTTTAACAATAGTTACTTGGAAATTACTAGGAAGTTGTTGCAAGTAACATGTCTTTCTTTTCTTCTTTTCTCAATTAATAGAATCTACAGGGCCATGAAAATTACATCGAACAATTTCCATGTAGTTATTTTTTTAAAGTGTACATATTTGCAGTGTCCCGGTACGTACGCTGTCTGTCTAATTCATTGTAAATAAGATATTTTGCGCAATCGAATAATTCCCACCCTGGTTGCGCACAATTACTATGCATGTGCACATCATAAACTTGTCTTTTTGTTGAGATTACAAGATGGTACCAACAGATTATTTTTTTTGCAAGCTTCGAATCCCCAGTTCGTTTTTTAGTTTGACGCTAATCCTTTAGTTTAAATTCAGTTCATGTTCCAACGTATTTTCTGCGTCCTACATTTGTAAATTACAAGAACGTTTTAATACGGTGTTTGACTTGCACTAAACGGTAGATAAACACATTCAACACACACGCTCCATGATGTCGATGTTGTCGGTTCTGCCCATGCACATGCACAGACCTCAGGTGTTTTCACAGTTAGTGAGCCTTCTTTATTCGGTTATCTTTGCTGTCTTTCTGCTTCAAATCATGCCAGTCTTCTACGTGCAAATGACAACGTTAGCCTTGCTGCATTTTGAAACTATGAATTCCCACGCTGACACAAGTACTTTCGTTGTGGTGTCCTGTCTGGCCATGATAACGAGTGTTTTTACTGCGTAATTATGTGTTAGTGAGCCTTTTGGGTTCAGTTATCTCAGTTTGCTGTTGTAGTCTACCTACAGGAAACGTCTAGTAGCACTTTTTCGAGTCAGTGCAATCGAAAAAGTTTTACATATACATGTAGTAGCACTTTTAATCACTGACATAAATTACAGCATTGAGGTGGAGAATATTCCCCCGTTTGATGTATGATGATTTGTCTCCTTTCCTTTTAATTTGTAAACGATGTATTTGCATGATTTTAGATATATAGGTAATGCCATGTATATATATGGACATACCGCAATAAATTTTTGTTGTTTTGTTGTTAGATTTGAAGTGCAGTATTAAAATAAAATAGTTTTGAAATCCCAGAATTCTGCTCAGATTTGCCTTAATTATGGTTTTTGTATTACAATCGTGTTTCCGTAAGCGATGCATACCTATATGTATGTTTAGGTTGAATTGAGATATCAGAATATAAGCACCTCGAAGTTGCTAAAAGGAAAATGCAATCGACTGCAGACCTACAAGCAAAGGGTCGATCGATTCTTCAGTTTAGCATCGATGATAACGAACTGATCGAGGCGCCGTTTCTTCTCAAACTAGGGAGCCTTTTGCTTTCCCTGGATCATAAATTTTACTCCAGCCACGATTTGTACTGTGTGACATTTTATGTGAAGAAGATGATCAATTATAATGATGACAGTTGAAGTAAGCATTCAATGGCTGCAGGCTTTTCACTTCATCTGTGAACCCGCAGGCAAAATTAATTGCGTTAATTGTCCATGTCAAAGAGAAGGGGAGCGGCTGAAAGAACATTACGTAATTGTATACTGTAGCAATGACAGAACTTTAACGTTTACGCAATTCAAAAAATAAAAGAATTTGACAATCGAGCATTAAAGTAACACAATATCTTGGCCTACGGTATAATTTTAGTGACCAGAAAGTTGTTTTCAATTTTACAATTGAACCGGTTCAGACTGGTGATGTACTGAACTGAACGTATTTTTCTGATATGAATTCCACACTGGTACTTGTTTAGTTTGTAGTTGTTTGAATGACATTTAATCACAAATTTATAGTCTGAAACAGATCAAAAGAAATCGAAACGGTCGGTTGCATGGAATCCTGCATTTGCTTTCACTTCGTCTTTCTGAATATCATGAGTGAAGGTTGTATTTGATACAATGATTTGATATTTGATTGTTGTATTTGATAGTTGCGTGCCATATTTTGGGGAAGGACAAATTCAGTGTTGTCTACCTCGCGACCTTAATCGCTGACCTTTTGAAGAGAGAAAAGCAAATTTTGAAGTCAACTTTCAAATATGGTCGCTTTTAGGTGACTTAACTTTTATTGTTGAGTGTGATCGACCGTCAAACATCTGGCAATTTGAAGCTGTGCGCGGACGTGCAATGTCCTTTTCTCTCAGAAGCAAATTACTATACAGTCCATTTGTCATGACTATTGCTATCATCAAGTGACAACAATGAATAATGGAGGAAGAGGAACATTTTTCAACAGGAATTTCGTGGTTTTTAAATCAATCGAGGGCTATTAGATTTCATAAACGATTTCAGTTCCATGTAAAGATTTTTGGACTTTCCGTTGCTGTGACTGTTTTTTAAGTGCAACATATGCCAGTTAAATACAGTTCGATCTATAAGCGCGATTGAAGATGCATGGAATGAAACCAAAGAGAGGCGAAGACTAGGATTTTTACATTTGAATGAATATATATGTTTCCGTGATCCTCTTAGATGCTTTTACATATTTTACATGCTTTTACATCTTCACCTTACCCTTGCGAAGCGTTAAGCGTTCTCTTTTGAAGAGAAGCTAATGAAAACTAAAACAACTTATCTCTCGACTGCCAGATTTCAAGTCAAAGTTGAAAGTAGTAATAGTAGTGTTTTATTTAATTTAAGCCAACGCGGTAACAAATGCGTGTCAGAAAACCAAATGGCAAGTTGCAAATTGAAAAGTAATGGTTTTCGCCTGACGCCTGGATAAACATGTACAGACAGTCAAAGGTTTAGACGCGTAATGGGACTGATATATGAACATGCCATCAGAAATAAAATTTTGAACTAACAAGTCATTTCTTGATCAGGTATACCAGGCTAGGGAGCGATAACGTTTCGTTTCAATAACTTGCTTATGTACTTTAAGAGCGTGATGCAATGGATTTATTTCAACTCCATATCATTTAGTTGGTTCAAAATACTGGCAATATATATATTATTGGTATATTCATCTTTTATGTCTTGTACTATTGCCTTGTTTGGGTTAGTAAAGGACATGTGTTGTTGGATTAGGTCTTGGCCGGTCTTCTTATGCATTTTAACTGTCTTTGCTTGACAACTAATAAGAGAGGTCGTTTGTTGACTGCATCATAGATTGGAAAGGTGTCGATAATTTGTTTTTTTGTCTTCAGTCTGACTAACTAGCAGTCGAGGGACGATGATTGTAGTTGCGTGCAATATGTCACGAAGGACAACTTCGATTATCAGATGGCGACTTTGATGCCTGACCTATTTTTCATGCCTTTGCTGTATGGTATGATCATAAACTGTGCAGGCCGTTTCATTTCTCTGTCAAGACCAAGTGTAGACTTTGATGTCGAAAGGCGAAGCCGGAATATTCATGAGCATGTATTATTGCTGTGATCCCGTTTAGTTTCTCACGGATTTGTTTCCGGCAATATTACCTTGTTAGTTGAAAACTATTTTACTGGCCTAAGCATACATTCAACATTGAAGTAGCTTTGTGAAATATAACATCAGGTTGGATAAACAATGAACAGCTAACAGACGACTGGTTGTTTTTAGTCTAGTCTTGACCTGATTACTCAACGGCAAACGGCGATACCGAATAAATCGATACATACAAGCTGAATTCAGTTGCTCCAATCTTGTTTTTCTAAAATGTCAGATAGACTATTTATATCGTTGTCTTGTCTGTAATGTTTTTCCTCGAATCCTTGTCTGTGATATTTATACTCGAAGCAATACGAAATTATACATTTAAGACATATTAACAAGGGGATAATTAATGTTACATGAATGGCAGGCACAAATACGAATAGAGACTGTAACCGCCAGTGAAGTCTTTATGGGAGGCTGTGCCCTTCTTTCCAACTGAAATAACACAAAAGCCTATCAACACCTTCAGTTCCCTGGCACGTTTTATATTTCCAACCGTTCTCTTTGAGAGGTGGTCCAGCTTGTAAATGTGGTTTAAAGATTTGCAATGTGTTAAAATGGAATTGACCATGCAGAAACTGTACTGCTGAATATAATTAATGAAAAGTTGAATCAGGTTTGAATCCATGGCTATTGTGGATGAAGCATGTATGATAATACATTGTCCACTGCACTGCAAATATTTTAAAACTTACAAAACCATGTAATGGAAAGTTACCGCACAAAAGTCATTTGGTCACTCAATATTATTAATAGTGATTTAACGCTTGATTATATCAGAAGTCTTCAGGATCTCAAGCAAAATATTTCTGCGATTGTAAATCTTAGTCTGGTTCGTGATCGCTTTTATTACTCATACGTAATTATATGCAACTGTAGCAGAGCCGTTTGACTCGACCTAATTATACTACATTCACTCAATGAAAGCCTCTTTTTGAGGCCGTGATCATGAAATGGAGATAATACGGGAAAATAACTTGAAAGGCGTTTGATTTGCTCTCATGTAGTATATATGCATCAAAATTCCTATGGTGCCAATTTATTGAAAGAAACGTTTCTCTTCCTGTTTGGCGGTATAGAAACACTATACATTGGAGGAAGAAGGACCATCTTACACAAGGTGACTTACATACTATTATATATTTTGAAGGAAGCTCTCATCGAGCCATTACATGGAACTCCATGTAAGTGGTGTATTTTGTACATGCAAATGCTGTGGTAAATTTCATCAATTTAAGTGGATCAGTGAAATACAGATTGTGTGGTATGTGAATATGGAATGATGCCATAGTCTCGAATGCTTGAGTAATGTTCTTTACGATTTCGCAGATTTACAAAGACGATTCTACTGTAGAGATCATCCTTAATTGAAAATCAATGCATATCCCAGTTTCATAAAAAAATATGTCCTCTTAAATTTTATTTGTTACAATCACGTTTTATTTTAGTTTAATTTCTTGCATTTGATTGAGTTATCTAATCTTGGTTTACCGCAATCCTCCCTTCACATCAGTCAGTGACTTTCTTTTGACTCGCCATGAATAACGGTCGACTAGATATATCGCCATACCGAGCTTCGCTGTGGTTGTTTTCTCTCTCTCACCATGATTACCATCTAAGATGTTTTCAGGATAGTGAACCTTTTGTTGGTTTCGTTAATTCGCCGTTATCGTGCTGGATGTGTTAGTCTGTCCCGGTCACAGATATGATGTATTGCGTCAGAAAAACCAAAATCTGCGAGGAGTCGGCGTAAAAGACCAATAATTGGGAAGGCGAAATTTGAAATTCCTTCGCCCCCTTTATGACTGAGTTACTTTCAGGTTGTGCATATCCAGATGTATTCGGCGGACGAGGGCGTTTGTACGTTAACAACAACATTGAATTGATGAAAAGGATTGTGCAACGTTTTAGTAGATTAGTCCAGTTAAAAAGCACCCCAGTCCAAGATCCTTTATTCACTCGGTGAAGCGAAAGCATTTTCAAGTGATGTCACTGATTTCTTGATCAGGAGTTGTATATTTAATTATCAGGTTAGAAGTTTATTTTGCCTTCGTTCGAATTAACTTGGGGTATTTCAATGTGTCTGATAAAGAGGACGATTTGAAATAAAGTTTAGAAAGATAACAGGAAAGATCTATTGTCGGGAGAGCGGAATAGATCGACGAAGAATAAACATGATAAAGAAATTAAGTTATGTTCCTGTTAGATTTCCTATAATTTCAAAAAAAGGTGTAGATTAATCGCATCACTTTAGCATCAATTTGGCATCATGGATGAAGAATAAGCGGAAATTGACGAACAATAGTTTGCGAATTTAAAAACTTTTTAGGCAATGTAAGTCGCAATACAACTATCACAAGTGGTCGCCAATTGGTTGCATCTAGACACTTCCCGATGCGATTTGGTTTAGACGCAGAAAACCAGAGATTTTTATTTTGTATTTTAATACTGATACCAATATTAATTTAAAAGTTTTTAAGAGATTTCAGTCGGTGTAAAACGCAATCTGCTGCACACAGTCGCCACATTGAAGAAACTGTACTTTAACAACGGTCCGAAAATAAAGATCGATGTCACGGTGTACGATACACATATTATTCTGCAGAACTGATCATGCGAATTGGCACGTCGTTGTTGAAATTTATCGCCCAAGAATTTCCCTGTTTGAAAAGGGGATTTATTACCCAGTCTGCGATACTGAATAAGCATAATACAAGCAGAAATCAGTTGTTTATGGTGTTGCTCCAATCTTGTTTTTCTAAAATATCAGATGGACAATTAAATCGTCGTATTGTCTGTAATATTTCTCCTCGAATCCTTGTCTGTGATATTTATACTCGAAGCAATACGAAATTATACATTTAAGACATATTAAAAAGCAAACAATCAAGGGTTAAATCACTATTAATAATATTAAGTGACCAAATGACTTTTGTGCTTTAACTTTCCATTACATGGTTTTGTGAATTAAAAAATATTAGCAGTGCAGTGGACAGTCTATTATTATATATCTTCCATAATCCCCCATAGCCATGGATTTAAAACTGATTCGACTTCTATCAATCATATTCAGCAGTTGTTTCTGCATGTCCAATTCTATTTTAACACATCGCAAATCTTTAAGAAGGTTATCAAAACCACAATTACAAGCTGGACCACATCTCATAGAGAACGATCGGGAATATAAAGTGCCAGGGAACTGAAGGTGTTAATAGTGTTATTTTAATTGGAAAGAAGGGCGCGGCCACCATAAAGACTTCGATGCCGGTGACTGTCTCTATTCACTAATTGAAAGCTCTAGCCATGAAATGGAGATTATTAGGGCAAGGAGCTCGAAGGGCGTTTGATTTGCTCTGATGGCGCTTAATTTAAGTAACTAAAGGGGAGCTTTTTTTCTTATTTGTCTCACTGCTTAACCTCGAAGAAGACGGAACCCACGCATTTTCGGTACTCGGGTGTGTGCAAAAGCTTAAAATGTCAGTTTAAAGCTAAGTTGTTTTTGGACGTTTTGCAAGTTTAATACGTGTTGACAACTGTGCGCGGTAGTTAAAACCTTTCCTTTTGACTGCTAATTGAAATCAGCTTTTGAACCACAATATCGTTGTCGAACTTTACATGAATAACAAAACCATCCTTTTGCAAGATTGTTAATGAACGAAGTTGCAACATGATGGACATAAGACTGAGATATTTTTTCTTTTGTTTCCATTTTCTTCCCCAACTCTTAGAAAGAAACTACAGGCCAAAATGACGTATCTGTTTATAATCCCATCAAAATTAAAAGTAAAGAATCGGGCATGATAGACAATCAACTTACTCTTTGTTTGAAGCTGTGAACCTTTACTCGCGTAGAGTTGGCTGGTATGAATCTCATAGCCCATGCATCCGTTTATCAGGAGTTCCGAATCCATGTTTTTGAAGTGTTTCGTCACGAGACATCATCATAATATTCTTTTAAACAAATTTTACGTAAACATGTTAAAATTATTGAAAAATTAAAATTATTCAGGGGCAACAGTAGTCACTAACAAAAAAGATGATTTTATATAAATACATGGTAATTTCTTTTTATGTACTTATTTGCATATAGTTCTATCTAATATGTATATAGTTCTAATTTTATAAATTTAATTTTTACAAATGTAATTCTTAACTTTTAGTATAGTAGGTCCACATCAACCCTTTGGCTGCCTTTTATGCAACCTACTTATCAAATAAAGTATGTATGTATGTATGTATGTATGTGTGTATGTATGTATGTATGTATGTATGCACGTATGTATGTACAAGCCTATCTCAAGTGTAGCCTCGCGTTAATTGTCTTTTTTTCAATCCGCAATCCGCAATCCGAGATTCCAAGTTCAAGTCCTCCTCTGACCTCAGTCAAGATGGTTGTTTTCCATGTGATTCAGTTACTATGTGACACATGTGTTCATATCCTAGTCCACGACATGTAAATAGCCAACTGGTTAAGCACACATGAAATGACACTGACAATTTTTAATAGCGATAGCTGAATGAAACAAAAATGAAAAACACTTGACTGACAAATAGTTCCTGTACCGCAATGATTATCATGATCATTTTAGATTTTAGCACCCTAAGCGGTACCAATCTACATATTTTGATCTCTAAAAGGTACGACGAGCACTCCCGTCATTTAAAAACTTGTTATAAAAAGTTCTGCCTTCTGTCATAAGTCGTCCGCAACATCTTTTTTTTTTTTTACAGTGGTCACAGCGCTGATCCAAAACAATTGATAATAATCTCGGCATTCTATTCTTATCAAGAGGGTCGTGGCGCGCAGAAGAATAACAACGGGCTACAAGAAAAGGAAAACAAAATAATGTTTCCTGAGAAGACAAAATAATGTCAGTTGAAATCAGAAGATAAAGTAATTCAAGCTCTCGTAAGGCGAGATCTCAGGGTCACGATTTACTGATAATTGCTGCCCGCAAAGGGCAGGTACCTATTTTTGTCCTGAGAGCGTCTGAGATCTCGATCTGTGTTGATTTTTTCGGAAATTTGTTTGTTTCGCTGTTTGTTAGCAGATCCCAGGCCCCGCCGCGTAGAAAGTCTGTGATTGATGTATTTATGATTGACGGACATGAACTTGCGACCTCGTGCAATGAAAGTCATTCTGTTGAGTGGGAAGAGACGTTTTTTAGGGCGAACCACGGAAGTTATTTCGTTAAAACGGTAAGTTATTTATTAAATATTGGAAAATGTTAATGTTGACTGAAAAGTGCCGAAAATTTGAAAGTTTTCAGACGTTTCGGGCTTAGCCCTTCTTCAGTGAAATGTCAATTTTAAACGGTTGACGGTTCTGTTCTTGTATAACACGCCATTTAAACAGTGCGCGCGCCTTAAAACCGGAAGTCAGTATTAAGGCCGCGCGGCTGACTCGTATCATGTTTGTTCTACTGAAAGGTTGTTACCAAGTTACCTAGATAAAAATCTACTCAAATGCCAGATTTGTGCAATAACAGTGTTCAAATCAAAGTGCAAGTTGCAGTCTTGCAAAAATTGTTTAAGAAAGTTCACGTTCTTTTATCTTAATAAAAATTTATTACAAGTTACTGCAGTAAACTTCTGCAATGAGTCAAATCATGGTTATAAATTAAGTTATATACCTAACGTGAACATTAGTAATGTAAGTAGGGTTGTAGGAGACGCTGTCGTGACATTTTAGAAACGTTGTTTTACCGGAAGTGAGAGTAGCCGGAAGTCACTAAACCGGAAGTGTAAAGGGCGAAGCTATGAACCGGAAATGCACAATTTTAAATATGCGTGCATAAATTTGGATGCAAAATCGTGACACAAAAAATAAAATCAAGAAAAATCGGAGCCGAAACCCTAACTCATGCCGCTTCGCGCATGAGTAATAAAAATAAAAAAAGGAAAAACGGAGGGCAAACCTTAAAGTGTATATGGCAGATTTTTTCATTTGCAGTTGGAATCTACATGGCGTTCTGATAAGAAAGTCGAAAAAAGTTTTTCTATATCGATTTTTCTTGTCCGTGATTTAGCTGTCTAAGAACGTGAAATTTCACTTCCGTTGGGTTACAAAACCGCGCAAGAAGAAAGACTGGAAATAGTCCGCTGTGACGTCAATACAAGAATGCCAGTGTCGCGGTTTCTCAGTTCCTCCTTTTTTTGGTGCGTGTTGCTACAACCATAGACAACACACCTTAATAGAACCATGTTTCTTCCTCAGGGCGCACCAAAAAAGGTGAGGTCCAGTCTTTCTTCTTGCGTGGTTTTGTACGCCACCGAAAGTGAAATTTCACGTTTTTAGACGGCTAAAACACGGAAAAGAAAATCTACGCGCATGAGTAAATAAAAAGAAAAATAGAGGGCATTTTATAACTCATTGCGCTTGGCGCATGGGTGAAAAGCTATACCTCGTCGCAGAAATTTTCTATTAGAAGGGTTTCGTGAAGAAAAATAAATGATACATTTATCAATAAATTGATCATAAGTAAAAATATGATAAATCCAGTCAAACCTACCGTAATCTCTGCTGTTAGGCTCAGCCTATCTATCTATATATATATATATATATATATATATATATATATATATATATATATATATATATATATATGTTGTGGTTCAAATTTTTCTTTGGTTTAAAAATTTTCAAACCAGTTTAGTTTTTATTTTCCTTTGTCTCATGTTCATAATCATATTCTAAGACAAAGGAAAACAAAAATCAAACTGGTTTGAAAATTTTTAAACCAAAGAAAAAATTGAACCACAACATATATATATATATATATATATATATATATATATATATATATATATATATATACATGTATTAGTCAAACCTCCCGTAAGCTCCGCTGTTAGGCTCAGCCTATCTATTTAATTAGTCAAACCTCCCGTAAGCTCCGCTGTTAGGCTCAGCCTATCTATATATATATATAGGTCAAACCTCCCGTAAGCGATCACCCAAAATGCAATGCAAAGCCAGTTTTGATGCAACTCCAAGGGACAACATTTTCGTTTTATTGGAGTTGTACTGTAGCACATTCAATTTGCGTCTGTAATTGCATAGTAATATGGGCGAGTGGTCGCTAATAAGAAGTAAATTTGTTTTGTTTTTGATAACAGGTGCCATCGACGCCAGTAATGGCTCGGATAAGTCCACAGGATGGAAAATGGACGCATCCCCTGCATAAGACTTTTTGTACGGTGAGCTGGCCACAGGAAATCAATCCATTATTCGCCATTACTGCGCTTCAAGCACGTGTATAAACGGGAATTGAAGCGCTGACCAGCATCAACAGAGGCCTAACCAGTTTGAATTCTATTGTTGACGACCGTCATCTCTGGAGCCGCGCGGTCGTAGATGGTGTCATGAATAAGACCCTCCAGCTGTACGAGAACAGAGGAAACAGATAGTTGACCAGGGCTGCGTGAATGCAGCATACTCAAGTATGTTAAGGAGCCTAATTTGCATGTAATGTGAAAACAGTGATTTTACAAAACAGGCTGAAACTTGGCAGTGGGATAAAACTGACTTAATGACCTTAATGAATATTTGCATCACGTGACCTATTATCATTGTATTATCTATTATCACAAACATAAATTTGAAAATGGGGCGCTGAGATGGCATATGATGGATATACATGTAAATTAGAACGTTAATGTATTTGTATGGTTTTTCCTTATATGAATCTGTCCGGAATAGTTGACAGTGATTTATAGTTAAAGAGTTATTTTGTAAAACAGGTCTCGCGACACATTTTGTTTCTTATATCTTTTTTTTTTAATTATCCGGACACGAATAGTTTTTATGCATTAATAAAGAAATAAAAAACGCGCCGAGTGCATACACCTTATTCCAAAATGGCGGCCATTTTATTATTCTTTTATATTCATGTAAATTAGCCCTCTTGGCCTCGTCAACATGTGTAAAATACAAAAGAATTTTCAAGCGAAAATGAGGCCAAGAGGGCTAATTAACATGCATATAAAAGAATAATAAATTGGCCGCCATTTTGGAATAAGGTGTATTATTGAGTTATATAAGCACGCGGGGATTTTTAAGAACACGAGAGAAGTGCAGAAAAGCACGAGCCGAAGGCGAGTGCTTTTCGCACTTCTCGAGTGTTCTTAAAAATTCCCAAGTGCTTATATAACTCAACAATGCACGAGGAACAAGTTTTTTTATTTCTTTTATAAAATGAAAACGGTTTTAATGAATCTTACGTCACGCGCGTGCTTTATCGAGTTATAATGAACTCGGTTTGACCAATCATAGCGCGCGCATTTCCTTGAGCATTTTATAATGCAAAAAATAGCGTATGCATGATTTTCTCTTAGCCAAAGTTAACCATCCTTACCTCATTTGAAGTTTTTGTTTGTCCAAATTAGGACGTCATCAGGCACGTGACTTCAATACCTAAACCTTACGGAATTTACCCCTTTCGCTATCAGAGTCAATTATGAAGACATGTATTGTAGTTCAAACTCAGTTCTGAGTCTGTCAACGAAATACCATGAAACCATTCAAATAAAACCTCTTGCAATAATATTGTATTCGTATTATAAGTCATTACCATTGTAATTTCTATTTCTACATTTTATCAAGAGATTATAATTGGACAGAGAGGGAGTCTAGGGGCCATGGCTGGGATATCTTAATTGCAAAAAAGTTATTTTTAGTAACAATGCGGACCAATGCGGAAACATTTTCCGGTAAGCTGGTTGACTTCCGGAAGACTTGCTTTGTTGAATCAGCGCGTGAAATCGAGGCGGAGTCAACAAATTAAAAAAATGGCGACCATCGCGATGGTAATTTCGCATGTGAAAAAGAAAGTAAAATGGTCCTGTTTGAGCAAAGAACGTTATATAGTACCACAGCTGCTGGATACATAGATCTCCATCTGTCTTAATAAAACACAAACTGTTGCAACTGAAGCGGTAAAAAGGGGACTGGACAATTCAACTTACCGGACAGATGCCAATCAACCATCCACTCCAATCTCTTGTAAGCGTCGTTTCTAAAAGTTTGAAGTCGCTTTGCTCGATCGATGGCCAGCCCATCCAAACTTTTCAGACATGAAGTAGTTGCATACTGTAGAATTCAAAGTTGTTATGTTTTCGGTAGCTGAAGGATAGAAGGATGCTCTTCTGGGAAATCACGTTTTAGGGATTTCAACACGGCAAGGAGTTAAAAATGCTAAAACCTCGCATGCATGCATTTGTTTTCTATAAGCTTTTATACGTTTGGAAGGACTTTGTCAGGTGCAACCAGTCTTTCCATGGAAAATGGATATCAGTTCTGTTGAGGTCAGCTACCAAGAAACTCTATACTGACAGGTTAGAGGTTATTTAGAACCAAAGTGTAAGTAAAATTTCTGGAAAAGTGATTGAATTTTCTCTTTTCGATGGGCCGCGTGTTTTAAGTTTAGATTCTTGCGTAGTTAGTTTTCATGCATACTTGGATTATTGACTTCGAAAAAATCCAGTAGACTTGTATTATTTTATTTTTAAAAAGCGAATAAATAAAACACACTTTTCTAGTGATGACACCTTAATTAATTTATTGAACTTTGTGATAAAAGGCCACCAATTCGTTTTAGTATAAGACTTTTGCTTAATTGTAAGTTTTATATAAAAAAACTTAAGCTTAAATCGCGGGCAGACAAAAGATCAGAAAGTTT
The DNA here is from genome assembly GCA_024195265.1 of Dendrophyllia cribrosa. Classification (NCBI taxonomy): domain Eukaryota; kingdom Metazoa; phylum Cnidaria; class Anthozoa; order Scleractinia; family Dendrophylliidae; genus Dendrophyllia; species Dendrophyllia cribrosa. The sequence continues at coordinate 9,253,799 of JAJLRJ010000014.1, read as the reverse complement.
GGCTGACACTGTATGCGACGTCAAAAACCTTAAATGACCTAATCTAGAAAATAAAGGGAATCAATAAGAAGCTATAAGAATTGTAGCTAAGGCCAAAATGCATTGACCTCACACTAAAATTCCACCCAAGGCCTTTTTTTTTCAGTAGATTATTTCGAAGAGCGGATCGATGCCTTGCTTGGAAGCTGCCGCCGTTTACACGCTTTGTATTTAGTAATTTTTGTATAAATGTCTATGGACATCTTTATTTGCCTTGCCACATTTATGTTTCATAAACGAATCGATTAGATCCTTTTCTGTAGGTTGCTTTTATTGGATTATTTCGCCAAAATCGTTTCAGAGAAAGGACTTATTTTCGCGTGTTAACAAACAATGCGAGTTTCAGCGTCCGACTTCACAAAAAAAGGTTTCCTGGCTTTTTCTTGGATTTTATTTAACGATGCCTCTTTTTAATACGGTTAATACCACTGGCTTATTTTTCATTTAAGTTTGGTTGTAATCTAAGAAGGGCCGAGATCCAAAATCGATATTTTCGTGAGTAAACCAAAATATTCACTTCAGACTTTCTGAACCTCGTTTTCTTCGTCATTTTCGTGCCAAACATAACAAGATCTTGGCTTCAATTTGTAGCCTCAGCATGTCTCCACGGCCACAGTTTTTCTTTCATATTTGCTGGTTCATACTAACAGAATTTTGCAATATCTTTGATGTCTTTTATCCCGGCTCACAGCTAACTTAACCGGAAAATATTCCTGAAGTTTGTCACTCAGTTCGAAGGAACTTTGCAGGTCCACTTTTCCCCAGCAGCAGTTGTTAAATGAATAAAAACTTGATTTTTGTAACTGAAATTCAGACGATACTCCAATGGCGAAAACAAACAGGCATCGTTTTGGAATAAAAATCCAAGAAAGGCCAGCAAAAATTTTTGTGAAGCTAAAAATTGCGTTTAGTCGGATGAAATTAAACCCGCGCGGTGTTTGTTTAAGTCCTTAAAATTCTCAGTGACCGACCAGTGACCAGTTATAATCCAATCAAAACAACGTTCAGAAAAACAACTAATTGATTTTTATGAAACATAACTTGGACAAGGCGAATGAAGATGTCCGATCTATTTTTTTATAGGCTTAAGCTTATATAAAAAAGGTAAATAGAAAGCGTGTAAACGACGGCGCTTCCAAACAAGGTATCATCCGTAGTTTTCATTTATTAAAAAACGTGGCCTTGGATATAATGCATTTTTGTATTAAAACTTAGCTAAAATTCTTTAAGCTTAAATACAAAAATTAATAATATTAATTGCCTTTAGTCTAGAGTAGACCATTAAAGTTTTTGACGTCGTGATATCGCGTTCAGCAATCTTTAAAACTGAGGTTAATCTGTACTTTGACAAACAAAGGATCGATGCCACATGCGAGTTTACTAAAAAGAATTAGTGGCCTTTTATCATAAAGTTCAATAAATTGATTTTTCGAAGTTAATAATCCAAGTATACATGAGAACTAACTACGCAAGAATTAAACTTAAAACACGCGGCCCATCGAAAAGAGAAAATTCAATCACTTTTCCAGAAATTTTACTTACACTTTGGCTCTAAATAACCTCTAACCTGTCAGTATAGAGTTTCTTGGTAGCTGACCTCAACAGAACTGATATCCATTTTCCATGGAAAGACTGGTTGCACCTGACAAAGTCCTTCCAAACGTATAAAAGCTTATAGAAAACAAATGCATGTATGCGAGCCGGTTTTAGCATTTTTAACTCCTTGCCGTGTTGAAATCCCTAAAAAGTGATTTCCCAGAAGAGCATCCTTCTATCCTTCAGCTACCGAAAACATAACAACTTTGAATTCTACAGTATGCAACTATTTCATGTCTGAAAAGTTTGGATGGGCTAGCCATCGATCGAGCAAAGCGACTTCAAACTTTTAGAAACGACGCTTACAAGAGATTGGAGTGGATGGTTGATTGGCATCTGTCCGGTAAGTTGAATTGTCCAGCCCCCTTTTTACCGCTTCAGTTGCAACAGTTTGTGTATAAAGATAGATAAAGATCTATGTATCCAGCCGCTGTGGTACTATATAACGTTCTTTGCTCAAACAGGACCATTTTACTTTCTTTTTCACATGCGAAATTACTACTGCGATGGTCGTCATTTTTTTATTTTGTTGACTCCGCCTCGATTTGACGCGCTGATTAAAGAAAGCAAGTCTTCCGGAAGTCAACCAGCTCACCGGAAAATGTTTCCGCACTGGTCCGCATTGTTACTAAAAATAACTTTTTTGCAATTAAGATATCCCAAACCCATTACTGGGAGACTCCCTCTCTGTCCAATTATTTTCTCTTGATTTTATTTATTGTAAATTAGTTTGGAAGATCCTATTTGGGAAAACTAATAAAGGATATTGTATATTGTTTTTTGCAAGGTACCATTTGTTTTTCATGGGGAAAAAGAACTTACTCAGTCGAAGGGGTCAAAACCAAGGAACCAACCATGTCTTAACATGCTTGAGTTAGTCAGTTGCCACTGCAAAGCGATGTAAAGCTGACATTTCGTCAGAGTTATTCGCTTTGCAGAATGGTAATAAAGTAATTAAGATTTTCATATCAGGACAATTACAAGCTCGTTCAAGATTACGTATGAGTTTAAACGTTCAAACCTAGTGCACATGCAGGCCCTTCTCACAGCATAAATAATGTACCGTTGAGGCGTCAAAATGTTCACTAAGGTTTTGAAGTTGGATATCGATAGTTGTATAATTTATTGTAGTGCTAAAAGCTCACAAAAACAACTTTTTCTCGGTCTAGAATAACTAGTATGACTAATTTCCGAATGAAATAAACCTGTTGCGTATCGAAAATTGCCCGAGAAACTGATTTGGAAATCAAAATTGCCAAAAAAAAAACATCTTTTCGCACGGCGACGCGAGTAAAGTTAGAACTATAAAATCCAACTCTTGTTTTGTTTACATAAAATCTCTTTCAACCTATGTAATGAATGAACAAACACATAAAAATGGACAACAAAATCTTCTTTTGAAAATTTTTATTTAAGTATCCGTTAGTTTATGTTTAAAAGCATAAAGCGTACCATTAGCACATCGAGGAGCTGTCTGGCTGAGCACATGGCGAAATTCAAGATGTCAATGATTTATACACATTTCTCCAAAACTAACGAGAACACAAAGAAAAATTCAATCACAAATTGATATCAACATATACGGCTACTTGAAAATTCTTTAAAACTCCGCTTCTTCGCGAGTTCTGAAGTTCCTCGAAGCAAGATTTCATCTCTTAAAGCTCTTCTTTTCCTGAGGATTCTCTTTCTATTTTGAATATTGTGTTATTGCAAAATCACGGCCGGTTTTGGCCGGCACGGCCGTCGATGGGTTAAACGAGTTTACACAAATGCTTCGACAATGTACTAGCTTCAATAGGGCATTTGCACGATGGCGTCATTTGACTACAACTACCAGAATTCATTTCGTTTTTCCTTTCTTATTTAAATTTTTTAATCCCAGTGCGGTTTAAATAACAATAGTCCTAATTTGCACAACAAAACAAAAAACTGAAGGATTCTGGTAGTTGTAGTCATATGAGGTCATCGTGCAAATGGCCTATTGTCCTAAGACGAAATCAGATTTAAAAATAAGCACTTAGCTCTATGTGGAGCCACGGTGGTCTAGTGGTAAGTGCGTCGGACTTTCAACCTGAAAGTCGATGGTTCGAAGCCTGGTCTCTGCCGTCGTGTTGTTTCCTTAGACAAGAAACTTTACTCCACACTGTCTCTCTCCACCCAGGTGTATAAATGGGTACCGGCGACAAAAAAATGCTGGGGGTAACCCTGCGATGGACTAGCATCCCATCCAGGGGGGAGTAGCAATATTCCTAGTCGCTTCATGCTACAGAAACCGGGTTTAAGCTCCGGCCGTTGTGAGCCTTCTGGCTCGTGTGCGCGACTTTACTTTACTTACTTAGCTCTATATTCCTTCAAAAACGCTTGACTTGCAGAGTTACGCAGCCTCAAATGCGGTCGGTCGGTAAAAAACGACAAACCATGATGGTCCGGCTGATTAAAGTGCCTGTATACAACATCATCTTTCAGCTTATTCTCAGAGGATAGCCTTCTGTAATCATTAGCCTAGATTTATGGTTATTAAATCTAGTCTTAAATTTGTTGATAGTTGATTCTACGTATTGCGTCTCTCATCAGCTTGCGTGTATCTTTTAACGGTTTTAACCGCTTTAAAATCAGTCAGTTGCCCTGAAAAAGTCTTTATAAAGACGAAATATCGACAAAGTCGTTTTTCCAGTTTTTGGTTAATTATTTTTCGTTTTGTTTATATAGGAGTTATTGGCTAGCCAATAAAAATTTTATGTCTTGCACGATTAATAGTTATGTAACAATTAATAAAGCATGCCAGAAGCACGTGCACAGTTCATGCGGAGGAGGAGTCAATTATAGTAACCCCCCTGGTAGGTATTTTCAATAGCACGAGGTTAACCTTTGAGAGGTCAGTCTTCGCAGATCTCTCGCTTGACCAGGCGGCCTTTTTAACTTTTAAGGTGCGTAATAATTCCTCCATTTATATTGGCATTATTACGGTGGCTTCAAAGGGACATCAATAAATTAGACATTTTTTCTGATAATCCGAGTTTGAGTTCGAGTTTGAGTTCGAGTTTGAGTTCGAGTTCGACTTTGAGTTTGAGTTCGAGTTTGAGTTCGAGTTCGACTTTGAGTTCGAGTTCGAGTTTGAGTTCGAGTTCGACTTTGAGTTCGAGTTCGAGTTTGAGTTCGAGTTCGACTTTGAGTTGGAGTTGGAGTTCGAGTTTGAGTTCGAGTTTGAGTTCGAGTTTGAGTTCGAGTTCGAGTTCGACTTTGAGTTCGAGTTCGAGTTTGAGTTTGAGTTCGAGTTCGACTTTGAGTTCGAGTTCGACTTTGAGTTTGAGTTCGAGTTTGAGTTCAAGTTCGACTTTGAGTTCGAGTTCGAGTTTGAGTTCGAGTTCGAGTTTGAGTTTGAGTTCGAGTTCGAGTTCGACTTTGAGTTCGAGTTCGAGTTCGAGTTCGAGTTCGACTTTGAGTTCGAGTTTGAGTTTCGTTCCCAGGCGACTCTCGTCACCAGAGTCTTCATGTTTTTCAATATGGTGGCCATAAGTTGGAGTCCACTGCAAGTTTAAATTTGAGTGTAGGTTCGCGTTCGATTCAGCGGGCACATGCTCATTTAGTAACAGCTGACCTCTAGTGGCTTCAAAGGGACATCAATAAATTAGACATTTTTTCTGATAATCCGAGTTTGAGTTCGAGTTCGAGTTCGAGTTCGACTTTGAGTTCGAGTTTGAGTTTGAGTTCGAGTTCGACTTTGAGTTCGAGTTCGAGTTTGAGTTCGAGTTTGAGTTCGAGTTCGAGTTCGACTTTGAGTTCGAGTTCGAGTTCGAGTTTGAGTTCGAGTTCGACTTTGAGTTCGAGTTCGAGTTCGAGTTTGAGTTTGAGTTCGAGTTCGAGTTCGAGTTCGACTTTGAGTTCGAGTTCGAGTTTGAGTTCGACTTTGAGTTCGAGTTCGAGTTCGAGTTCGAGTTTGAGTTCGAGTTCGAGTTCGAGTTCGACTTTGAGTTCGAGTTCGAGTTTGAGTTTGAGTTCGAGTTCGACTTTGAGTTCGAGTTCGAGTTCGAGTTCGAGTTTGAGTTCGAGTTTGACTTTGAGTTCGAGTTTGAGTTTGAGTTCGAGTTTGAGTTCGAGTTCGAGTTTGAGATCGAGTTTATGCCCACTTCCGTTCAACTATATTGGGGGCTCAGTGTTCAGTGGGTAAAGATGGCGGAGTTATCGGAGTCAGAGGCAGGAGAATCGAGTCAATCAAACGAGGTGAGAGCAAGATTTTCTGTTTTTCTGACCTTATATTGAATAGAAACACTTTATAGTATCATTAGTAACGCACCGGCTGCATTTTCAAGGTTGTTAACTTCTTGAGGAAGTGCGGAGTTGAGGAGGAGGTATGTCGGCGGTTTATTCAGGAAAAGGTAAGACTTTAATAAGTTCTTTAGTTCATCGATACAGTTGACATTCAAGGAAAGCCAATAAATCGCCTAGTGTTGTATCCAGTGTCACTTCGGCTAGACTTTGCAGAATAACCTGTAACTGATTTGCATGTCATTGAATAAAAATAGTGCCTATTGCTTTGTGCGTTGCTGATGTGCAAGGAGTTCCGACAAATGAAGGAGTTTGTCGCGGGTTGCGCTCCACTTTAATATTTTCATCTCACGGATTTGAATGGATCCCTTTGTTACTATATGACCCGTTTTATAAAGCACTGAGAGATATGTAAACAAGTGGCCGGATATTCTAAAATTGTGTGCAAACTGATTTAATAAATATTATTGTAGTGCTATGTAAATATTGCAATTATAGAGTACTAAAGTGATGACATTACAAAAACTGAATTCGAGAAATTATGGGCTTTAATTAGATATTCGGAAAGGGCATTACATTCATTACGTAATGAACCAAGGCAAAATTAGAAGGTTTTTGTTTGGAGTCATCAGAGCATAATGGTTCCAATATCTCACCCCCAAATTTCACTAGGATGCTGATTTTTGGCAAGCGGGCATTTTTCGTCATGCCCTTTCTGAATATCTAAGGGAGGGTTCAGATTTTTTCCCTTGCAATTTTTGGAAGCCCCCCCTATTATTTGGTTTGTTTTATCTGCCCCCCCCCCCCCCCCCCCTCATTACATATCTCACAACCATGGGCAAAATACCATGACCCCCCTCCCCCGCCCCCCTCCACCACCACCACCACCACCACCACCACCAAAAAATACCCTGATGATGAGAGTGATGGTAGTGACACTGAACTTCCATCATCAAGCTTCACCACCAATTGAAATATAATCTTTAGAACATGGACTCTTTCCTCCACAGGGGCTTCCACTGGTATCCCATTAATATAATTTTAAATAAAAATTAATAATGCACAGGGGATGATGGGAAGAGGGAACTGGGCGGTCTCCTCCTTCTCTTTCCCCATCCACTCATCCCCTGCGTGCTTCCTTATCCCCTCTCCCCAGCCTCCTAGTGACACAAAGAGACTGTGGAGGAGAGAGGAACACGGAATTACAAATAAATGTTCTGATAATAAAGCAAGCATTGACATGGACTGCTATTTATATGCTCCAGCTATACTAAAACTTCATTTACAGATCTTCCTGCTAAATGAGTAAACTGATGGTGGCGGTTTTTATTGATTCTTTTTTTATGCCCCCCCCCCCCCCCCCCCCTCTTATACCTTCTTTCACATTGGGAGAAATTTTCGATAGCCCTGCCCTAAAACCTAACAGGAAAACTATCATGCCCCCCTCTCCCTGAAAATCGACATAACCCCTCCCCCTCGACATAAGTTATGAACCCTCCCTAATCAAATACAAAACCATAATTTCCCAAATTTAAGGTTTTGTGATGTCACACTTTAGTACTCTATTATTAGCAGAATAGGGACTGATCATTTATTATTATGGAAGCAGGGTAAGGTGGGGGGGAGAAGTTATTCTTTTTTTAGTGTCTAGTGCATTGACTTTGCCCCGATCCCATCTAAAACAGTCATTTCAAATTAAACTCTCACCCACCCCACCCTCTGCAGTAATAATTTTAAAAATCTCCCCCGTCCCCCACATTCACACATGCCCCATGGTTTAAAATATTCTTTTTCTGCCTTTATTAAATAAGTTTTGTCCTCAATATTCTGAGTTTCTTCTGCCGAGTAGAACCCACTCATTCTAAGCAGTGTTGTAAATCTCAAACAGTACGCATGAAGGGTTACTCATGTAATTCAAATAATTATTGCTTTTCCAAGTAACCAGGCATTCCTAGTGCCTCTTTCCCAGGGTAATGTCTGTGTCCAAAATGGAACAGATTTTATCGATGATACAAAAATTCTCAAGTACACTGACTGAGCCTCTTGAAATACAAGTTTATTAAGTCTAAATAGACAATTAAACAGTAAGTCTCAATTGACAGCTAAATTGTTTATCTACAAGTCTCAATAGTTGCCTCAGCTTTAATCTTTTATATAAAATATGCATATCGTAAATGAACCTTGCTTTACGGTGGTGTAAAATCTTACCCTCCTGACATTTCGTACATAATAAACAAACAATATGGAGCTTTTTCTAAATCCCCCCTCAACAAAATAACTGCCCCAGTCCCCAGAGACAGAATAAACGATCTGTGATGTCATGTAAAAAGGGTGTGGGTGGTACACCCTTATATATGTTTCAATGGTATGTGTGGGGCCAAAGGCTATGGTTTTCGGGTAGATTCTGCATGTACCGGATCACATATTACGTAAAACAAAAGGAACAAAGAACGACAATAATACAAATGCAAAATGAGACCAAAAATACAATACCTCACAAACAATAGAAGACAATGAGTGGTTCATGGATACCGGTACATGCAGAAAGACCCGGTTTTCGAGCCGTTTTGGTCTGACATTGGGTATAGATTTTGATCATTCCGGTCTGAAATAGGTTAAGGGTTTTAAGAAGCGGGCAGCACAATCCCACCAAATATGTCAGGTAGTACCCCCCCCCCCCCCCCCCCCCCCCCCCCCTCTCATCATCATCATCATCGTCTACAACCCTGGCAGATACTTCTTGGGACACACACTAAAATTGCACGCAAACTATTCTTTCAGAATCGTAACAATCGATAAATGCAACACAAATACAGATTCAAAGGCTCACGTTGGGATCTGAAGTTTACTAACACTATTCACGTTAGTGGAGTTAGGGGGGGGCAGTGTACTGTACATAGAAACCTCTAAGAGTATAAACAATCATTTGTATGTGCTAAAGGACAATCGACTCAACAGAAAAGGGGGAAAATCGTACAACAAAATATATATTTGGACCCTTATTGAGTGGGTGGGTGGGGAGCTGAAAGCTGCTTTTAGTACTACATCAAAGAAGAAAAGGAGAAACAAGTAATGTTCAATCCCATTTCCAAACGCCAACAATAGGATTATAAAGTACGACATGCAGCAAGTTATTTTGAAGCCGTGAAATTCAAGGTGTTCGGCAATAAAACAATAACTCGAGTGTCAACAAAAACGAAGGATTAGAAGGAGAAATAAGACCGGGTATCCAAACTTTGGACGCAGTTGTGATTTTCTTTTTTAACACATTTTATTTTTAATATTTCTGAGAAGAATTGCTACCAAAATGTTTTGATCTATACTTAAATCTGGAAGGGAACATAAGTTATGAAGTCGTTAACCAGAACGGTCGCTTTTAGCATCCATCTTGTTGCCGAACTATTCGATTTATATAACGCAGTCCACAGCAACCTAAAAAGTCAATTTTTCAGATTCTGATTTAATTCCTTTTTCATTTCGTGGTAAAGCTTGCAGGTTCCGTATGTACCCTTTATGCCTGCACGACACTGAAGTACATGTATATAAACAACAAATTCCGCAGACAATCAAATGAGGACTCGCACTAGTATCCTTTTTCAGATACTACACTTATAACAACAATAAACCCACAATAAATATATCTTATTGAGCAAGCGCGAGGGCCGTACTGGGAGAATAGGGAACTTAAGCACGAGAGACTTTGAGGACGACGCCGCGGTCAGATCCGCGAAGGCCTGGGTCTGACGTCGTCGCTCTCCCGCCAAATTTTAATTTGTTAAGCACGGATGATGTTTCGACAGGACGCCTCCATTCTCAGTTCCTGATACAAAATTTTGTATCTATTCTGTTATGGCAAGTTTTAAAGAGTTTCGTCAGACCCTTCTTCTCTACTACGATGTTGATCTTACTACTAATGAGGATTTCATAATCTTGTACGAGTTGTTTACTTCACGAAATCCAGATTTTGCTTATGATTCGTACGATCGCTTTGACTTGGATAACATGAACGACATGCAAATAATGAAATAACGACACAGGTTTCCATTTATTATCCTTCTTTTAAAATGTTAAAATGCGATTGGTGCAATATGTCTGTTCTTCTCATTTGCAGATAAAATATTTCATTCTACTTTAATACGATTTGAAGGGAAGTTTGCTCGTTGCATGTTGCTCTGTGGCGGCCATGTTCTATCTTCTAAAAATGTTCTTAAACTCAACTAAAAATATAACTGAGCATCGATTGAAATCGTTGAAATCGTATGAACCAAACAGAAAAGTAAAAAACCTACAGAAGCAATAAAATCTCATAAATTATTCACGTTTTCACAACGCCGTCAAATTCTTCAAACTCACGTCGTTGCCGACAAGACGACGTTATTTGTCAGGGGTATGTCATGCGCAATGGACTTAGCCCAGTCTCAACCGCTCATTGACGGCGGCATCGTCTTGAAAAGTCCTCGTGCTTAAGCTCCCTAATATCGGCCAGGTCTTGACAGTACGGACCGAGCGCGTACAGAAAAGACCGAGGGCCGATATTCTCCCAGTACGGTCCCGAGCAAGCTTGGTTAATAAGAGATTGATTACACGACTCCTGCCGGCGGAAGGATCGTGCGAAATTGTTCGGGACAATGCCGGGTCCAATACTTAGAGAATATTAGACCGGCAATCGAGTATTCTGATTGGTTGATTTTGTTATTGGCCCTCTGTCTTAGTCGTGTGATAATTGATCGTATTAAACCATTTTACGGTCAAATGACAAATATATGTTAGTTGGTTTGTTTATTAATTTATCTGTTGATCTTCTCTTGGTTAAATTTATGTTCAATTACATTGAATTCTAGATAGACCAAGATGCAGTTGTCGTCATGAATGACCAGGACCTTAAGGAACTTGGTTTAACAGCCAAGGGTGATCGATTGAAGTTACAAGCGTTTTGTAATCACAAGAACAACGCGGAGGATAGACTGCAGAAAATTGCTAAAATCAAAGATATCATTGACCAGGGTAAAGGTAAAAGAGCTAAGAAACGTGACGTCAGTAACACAACTAAACCAGAAAATGACGGCGGATCGAAAGCAAAAATGGCCAAGATTACAACGCTCAAGTTCGAGTTCGGGTGGAAACATTGGCGAGCCGGCCGTGGGTTTGTTCAACAAAGGAAAAACAGTGGAGGTGGCACCCGTTCTTACAACGTACCACGCCTTGCATCGCTCAACGACTGCCAGGAAATAGCGCTTAATCTTTTCTTTCCCAACGGAAAGAGCCCACTGGGTCCGGCAAACGAAATGACCACTGCTATGGGAAACTTTAGCGGAGAGTTGATACTCTTTATGCGAGACGGAGACAAACCTTTGCAATTTACTGCTGAGAAATACAAGCAAATTACAGGGTTGCCAACGCCAAGACTTTACTTGTTAACCAAACACAACGAGACAGAAGACGATCCTTCTGAAGACAACTTGATGATACCAACCTTTGAGGAAAATGCTGCAAGCCCACCAATCAGTGTTTCTCTTCGCGATGATGACGGGCTTATTGCAGCATCGACTGAACGTGAAGAACATCTTGAGCCAAACCCACCAACCAGTCCCTCTCTTAGAGAAAACGACGGGCTTATTGGAACATCAACTGAGCGTCAGAAATTCTTTGAAGACCTAGAGGAGATGGTAAATGCTTCCCTTGAAGCAGACAAAGAAAAAGAAAAACGCAGAGAGGAAAGAAAAGCAAACCTGGAATTGAACGTGAGAATGGCCAAAGAAGAGGCAGAACGGCTTGAAAGACTTCGGCAGACGCGTGAGTTGCGATGCCCCTTGGAACCAATCAGCGACGATCCTCAAGTGAAGGTTTCAGTGCGCCATGACACCTTGGGTGTGGTGACCAGAGCATTTCATCCAAACGGAACAATTTCAGGAATTTATGACTGGGTCGGTTCCCTAGCTTCTACACCGGAACATTTCCGTTTGATGACGTCTTTCCCGTCTTCAACTTTGTACCCCGAAGATCCGATCATCACAGTTAAGAACAGCATGCTCAACATGAAAGTGGCGGAAGAACCCGTACCGCTCTGCAGGGATGAAAATGATGTCCATTTTTTAGACGGTAGAGGATTTGAAGGCACAAACGACGAGACTTTGCCCGATGTTGACGAAGAAATGAGACAACAGTTGCCGCCCTTGCCAGACAATCATTCCACCTATGAGATCGAACCAGTCAGATACAGCCCCCCTGTGCAGCTTTTACAAGACGGGGACAACAGTAACAGCGACACCATGCGTTCCCTTGAAGATAAACGCATCAAGCACATTGGCAGTCTACGTCCCGCCAGAATTGTTCTGATTGATCGCCATGATGTTGTGAAAGAGTTATTATCACTTTACAAAGATGAGGAAATTTTGTGCACTAATTTGTCCGTGTCCTTCCTAGATGAAACTGCTTTTGGAGAAGGTATTTTGCGAGAAGTGTTTTCGACCTTTTGGGACTGTTTCTTAGCAAGGTTTTGTGAAGGTAATAAGCAATTTGCCTTCGTACCACGGCACTCCTTAGCAGACGAGGATTACGTGGCTTTGGGAAGAATTATAACTCATCAATTTGTCATGAGGGGGACATTTCCAGTGCAAATTACAGAAGCACAAATGATCCAGATGCTGTTTGGTCAAGTCAGCGACGAATGTCTAGTCAGCTCCTTTTACTCTCTCTTGCCGGAGAGAGAACGCCAAATACTCTGCAGAGCTCAAGAAGATGATTGTTCGTTTCCCACTGACGCCATACTAGACATCTTGTCTGAATACAATGTGACGTCTCTTCCGACAGCCAGCAGTCTCCCTCAGATTATCAAGCAGGTGTCTAGATCGGAAATGATCCACAAGCCTTTCTTTCTGCTCGGAAAGGTCGAACAAGGGATGGGAAACTTTTGGAGAGACATTACGAAAGACGAAATAGGGGAGATCTACCGCGAAACGACGCCAAACTCTACAAATGTTACAGCGAGTCTTGATTGCGTGATATTGGACAAGAAGGAGGAACAAGTTGCTGCCTGGCTTGTGCGATACTTGAAAGCGGCAGACACCAAAATGCTATGCCGTTTTCTACGTTTCTGCACATCTTGTGACATTGTCTTACCCAACAGGAAAATAGCAGTGCGGTTTGAAAACATGTCTGAAGCCGCAATGAGGCCAAAAGCAAAGACTTGCTTTTGTCTGATGATTTTGCCGAAAGGTTATAACAGCTTCGCACATTTCTCCGCCAACCTGGATTATTACTTGACAAACACAGCGTTTTGGGATTTAATGGACTAAGTGGTAAATGAAAAGTCTAGGCGTCAAGCTCAAGGGTGAAATGGTGCGCTAAAAACTTACGTTCGTGACATTGTCGTGTTAGAAATCTTGTTACGTTCATGTATCCTAAGCAGTGTTATCCTCATATACATGTTTGTTTGTTGTTGTTGTTCACAATCAGTCAGTACAAGAGATATGCAACGTTTTAGGGGACTCAGTGATAATTAACAAAGTAGTTCTCTAGCAGTTTCTCAGACATGTGCGGAATAGTTCTTTACTCTGGACTGGATACAGTGTTAACATTCTTTCGTGGCGTTTTTTTGAAATAGTTGTTGAGATTTGCAAGTTGGATATATTGCTGCCAAAGATATGGTTGAAATTACATGTAAAATCGTTTAAATCTATTCTTTTTTTGGAAAGAAATTTAAAACAACTGTTGAAGTTTGAAAACTTTTGAAGGCAATGTGGCTTTCCATTACATACCTTGCTATTAAAAGTTTACGTATTACCTATTGGTTGTCTGGTACTTCATATGTTAAACCCATACACCGATTGCAAATATGGCGGCCGATTTATTATTCTTTTATGTGTATGTAAATTAGCCTGACTAGCCTCATTTTAGAGTAAATATTCTTTTGAACTTTGCACATGTTAACGAGGCTAGTCAGGCTAATTAACATACACGTAAAAGAATAATAAATCGGCCGCCATACATTTGCAATCGGTGTATGAAAGCCGGTCAAAGATGAAAGACGCTTTTGTCTTGCATCTCGGTTTTCAAGTTCGGCTTACATTTTGTCGCATAGCAAATGGTGTTCAGTAAAAAAAAACGAGGTCGTCTGGACTCTGACTGAGAATTAAAACTTTTTCAATTGACAAAAATAGACTTTTTACGAAAAATGATTTCGCGGTTTATTTCGGACTTTACAGTCAATTACACAGGACACCCTACGCAGTGTAATAACTTCTAGGGAGGAGTAAAATTAACCCCTAACACTAGAGCCACGGTTTACTTGATTGGAGCTATTTTTATTCCGAAAAGGAGTTGAAGATGTATTTAGAGTTGGAGTAAATATGGAGTTAAAACAACGCCTAAAAAGGGATTATTCTGTACCTAAAAATTTTACTCCACCTTTGGAGTTAAAGTAACCCTTTGAAAATAAGTTACTGTGTAGAATGGCATGTTAAGAGAATAAATTGTGAATTCGAAAGAGAATCCCTCTGCCTTTCGTTTAAACACCTTAACTCGTTTAAATAGTTACTGTTCAAAATACTTTACAAAAGGATTATAAACGTCGCCCCTCGAAACATTAGCGAATGGGTAGAGGCATCAGTTCACAGTTCATTCTCTGACAGCGTCAGTAGCACTAAGTAAAGTTCTCTCGCTTCTTCAGGGGTTTTGATTTCCATAGAAATACCATTCTCTTCCATCAGCATAATAAAGAATTCAGCAAATTCGTCTGTACACCCCCATGCTGTGCGGTCTCTGCAGCACAACTCTCTTGCGACCTCAAGGTCCTCTCGGTCAGCGACAGTTTTGTAGTCCCTAGTGTCTAAGTAAAAGTGAAATGGTTAAAGATGAGCATTGTCATTTTAAACATAACCCTCGAACCAATTTAAAAGCAATAACCATAAGCACATGCACTATAGCAATACAGCAACACATTAAAGTAAGGCCATTTAAAAGGAATTTTCCAATACTCAGAAACCAAAATGAGGAACATTTGCAAGAGTTTTATAGGCAAAGTAGCCAACAATCTTTCACTATGTATGTGCGTCATTTACTTACGATTCTGCATTTAGAATAGCGCGTTTCTTATGGGACTACCACTGTAAATTATTTCATTTTATACCAGACGCATGAAATTTTTCCCGAAAGGATGCGCAAAGCAAAGCTAAAGAATCACTTCAAATCATTTGTATGTACCTTTTAGTTGTGGTAAGAAGAACAACACATCTGGCTTTCCATGAGGCGTTTCTTGGTGTGAATATGGACGAATTTTGTGAGTGTTCCAGTGGCGCGCAACCCGATGGAGTTCAGTCTGAATAGGTTGCATAAAACAGAATCGCAAACATTCTCTAAAAATAAAAGAAATTGTAGATGTTGTGGTTCAATTTCATCCTTGGTGCAAATTTTATTTTCCTTTGTTTAAAACTCATTATCATACAATACCTTACCCCAAAACAATAGAAAATAAAATTTGCACCAAGGATGAAATTGCACCACAACATATATTTCAAGATAACGCGCAAAATATGAGAGCGTACTACACTGAAGTGAAGTGTTCTGGTTTGACGGGTCTAGAACAAAGCGAATTCGGATGAAAAAAAATTTCCGTGGAACAATAAGCCCTCATTTCATAGTTTAAAATGAAATGTGCGCAGACATTTTGCTCACTGCTCTCGTCTACTACGCAACTCGCAAGATCTCCGCTCGAATTATGCTATACCACCCAACAAGGTGTATGTCTGCATGTGTTTACCCATGAAAAACGAGATACAAAGAATGCGTTTTATTTTAACTTACACATGCAGAACATCAGAGTCGTCAAATAATCCTTGATCTCTAAGTTCCTAGGATTAAATAAAGGTCAAGGTCAATGGATGCTAAAGTGAAACACATGGATTATGCATAGCACGCCATAATTTTGATGGTTATTCGATGACTCCTTTATTTAGCTACATGGGAGAAGAGACATCTTACCTTAAACATGTTTATCCACCATGTAGTACTTGACCTTCTAAAGTAAGACCACCATGCTTCAATCCTCTTCATGAAAAAAAATGTACTGCATTAGAAACAGAAAATAAAAAACGAGCCAATCACCAATCGTGATAATAGCCGTTGCCAGTTATGCTATGCTGTGCTGTGTTGCAGTATGATTGGCTCCCTACGTTAGCTATCCGTTCCTATCCCGCGAATAGAGAACTCGCGGAAAATAGATGGCGAAAATGCTTCTTTCGCTAGAAATAGGTTATTTTCAGTTAATAAGTTTGCATAATTATTCAGTGGTTGTCGATATATTAAATCAATTATTCAACTCAATCTCGCCGAACATGAACTCGATCATAGCCAAATGAAATATTGCAAAAATTATTTTGCGGCAACACAGTAGAAATGTACAAACCTGGTTTGCCACTGAAGTGCCATACATAAAACTCTTAAAACCGGCGAAGTCGTCTCGAGAATTTCTGCGTAGAAACCGTTGAATTCCAGCAACATACACATTCTCAGTTCCACAATCACCTCTCACTGCCATAGGGGCTCCTTGCCAAGGACGAAATATAACAAAGCATTAATAAAATATATGCCGAAACATATGAATTCATTGATCACAACTAACCTCCAATTTGCTCAACACATTCCACAAAGTAGTTACCAACGACATATGGGTCATTGTTAGTGCGCGCCACCTCAAGCCACATTATTTTTCTGGAGTATCTGTATGACGAAATGTAAAGACAAAGCCTCTTTACTCTTAATGGGCAATCAAATATAATAATCCCGTCCGACTAAGACATAGATATTTGTTGATGGTTTCGATTTTATTTCCGGTTTCGAACATGTTTATGTTGCAAACTATAAACCAGCTATTATATCAATAGTGCGTAGGGTAATGCGTGGCGATTTTACTACAGACATTTTGTACAAGGAAGTGACAAATTCAACACTTCTATATCTCAAGAGCCTTATTACGGAAAAGCAACCACACTAAAAATTTTACATAGTCTACATACCCATCAATAGCTCCATGAATCGCAAAACCGAATGGCTTCAGCTTGTCATATCCATCAATGTGCCACAAAAAGTTTGGACCCTGAAGTGTTAGAAAATTGACCTTTCTTTTTATTCAAATACTGAATTTTTTCTATTCTCAGGTTTGCCAGACTTTTGCGGCATTAGTTAATACATACAGCTATTTCAATTTAGGTTGTCGAAAAAAGCGTAAAAGTGCACGCGACTTGTGGGTAGTCATCCACGCTATATCCTAAAAACTAATTTATCCCATACGGCTCACCATCTTAGCTCGTCCCTGTACGGATAAGGCATCGCGGGTTTCATGTATTTATTTGACTTATTAAAATTCATTGATCATATCCCATATTATTTTTCGGGATTGTCGCGTGCACTTGTGCGCTTTTTCCGACAACCTTTCTTGAAACAGCTGTATACTTATTTGTAGACTGGACATGGTCATATGTCAACGTGGCATAGTGGTAGCGTGTGCAGTCAAAACTCTGACTGGGCGCGTTCGATTCTCGGTTTTTCCTTTCTTATTATTCTTTCTTTTTATTATTATTACTGTTTGACAGAGTTTACCTTCCAAACGAGTAAACAGTGAAAACGTTCAAACAATTAAAGAGCCATTAACTAGTACGCATTGTTTACCGGTTATTCATTTCTATATCTTCACGATCTCCTTTGCAATAGCATCTTGTAATACGATCTTATAGCAAGGGACATATAAGTCACATAAGAACTGATATAAGTAAAAGCAGATTGTGGGAGGTGCATCAGTGGGATGTTCAATATAAATAAACATAGCTTATATACTATTTATTTTCCTGCTTTATACATCGAAAAGTAATTGAGAAAATATTAATGCTCTGTGAATTGATAAAAGAAGATTGTATATGTTGTGGGCCAAAATTGTCCTTGGTTCAAAATTTATTTTCCTTTGTTTAAAACTCATTATCATACATTATCATACATTATCATGCATTTTCATACACAAAAACAAAGTAAAATAAAATTTTGAACCAAGGAAAATCTTGACCCACAACATATTCTTGGCTTTCACTTACGTCATATCAAAATTCAGAAGCATTAAAAAATAGATTTCGAATCCAAAATGTTTATGGAATTGTAAAGAGTTTAAAACTACACATCTTGGCCAAATTTTGAAGCGCAAAAGCATTTCATTCAAGAGTTATAGGCGAACGAGTATTAGATATTTAGTAAGAAATGTATGGAGCGGCCATCTTTGTGCCCCTGAGAGGGACACAAAATACAAAACTGAATGCAAGGCTGGCACTACGGCAAAGGGCAGATTTATTGAATAAATTCAATAAATCTGCCCTTTGCTGTAGTGCCAGCCTTGCATTCAGTTTTGTATTTTCACATTCAAGTGACGCCTGGCACGAGATCTTTCACAAGGAAGATCCGGCAACTACCAGCGAGTTTAATTTCTGTGTCGTGTGGACCTCTGCATTCAAAGGTTTCTCTAGGGACACAAAGATGGCGGCCAAAAATTCAAAGTCTTAATTACACCAAAAATCACATCCAAAAATATTGCATTTATAATTAATTTGCTATAAGCTCAATTAACTCGGCTTATAAGCACTTATAATGCAAACAATAACTTTCAGCTGATTTATAATCATATAATTATAATAATTTATAATCGGAGGCAAACATCGTAAAAACCTGAAACTTTTTGTGAAAGATTATAACACTTGTACATCCACACACCATGCTAGAAACAGCTTTGTAGGACGTTTTCTTTAGATTTTTAAATTTTTATGACGTCATGTGAAAGCCAAGAATACAATGATGCCTCAGTTAGGTAATACTCCAACCTTGCAGCGATACGTGCGCCGAATAAATCTTCTTCTGGTTCTTCTTGACACTCCATCTGGATCCAGGTGACCCATGACTAAACGAACTGTATTCCTATAAGGAATAAGAACAGGTGAGCGTAGTCAGTCACCGATTGAATGTTACTGTTACTCAGCCACAGTCATTTACTAAGCTCCTCTCCCATATTCGTGGTCCACAGAATTTAACTGATAATCAGTTACGATATACCTGTCCACTACAAGGCCATGGTCATCTCGGAGGCGTTGATGTATTTGACGATAGCCAACACAGCTTCCACTTCCAGAAAGTTCTATCTAAGTATTAAAATCTATACGTTAAAAACTGAATCAACTGTATAGGTATACTTGTATATATATATATATATATATATATATATATATAAATAGTGCAATCACTAAGACATATACTAAATTTATATATGTATATGTATGCCCACCTCAATAGCATCCACAACATTTGAAATTTCACTTGGCTGTTTTCTTCGTGTCAGTCCCAAAGCCTTGAGTATACGCTTTAGTTGCCTTAAGCTGTAGGTATATATGATTGCATATGAGGCATATATGATTATCGTGACAAATGAAACCTCTGTCATCTTATACTCAAAGTATCAGGACAACACTAACCTCAGTGACACGCCATTAATGATGTATAAGAAACCCAGTATTTCAGGATACTGAAAGCCAGCATTGAAGTATGCTTTGATGTTCTCGTTACCTATAAAATTTGCTAGTTAAGGCTCAACTTCAATCAATGAATGTAAACTTTGCACTGACCGACTGAGCATTGATAGTGAGTTTTAACAAGTTTTCAAAGATACGGTCCCTGACGTTAACGCCTGATATTGGCAAATAGTTTGGAAGAACCATTTTGTTCCAGGTCATCCGAGTCAGCTGTTACTAAATGAGCATGTGCCCGCTGAATCGAACGCGAACCTACACTCAAATTTAAACTTGCAGTGGACTCCAACTTATGGCCACCATATTGAAAAACACGAAGACTCTGGTGACGAGAGTCGCCTGGGAACGAAACTCAAACTCGAACTCAAAGTCGAACTCGAACTCGAACTCGAACTCGAACTCGAACTCGAACTCGAACTCGAACTCGAACTCGAACTCGAACTCGAACTCGAACTCGAACTCGAACTCGAACTCGAACTCGAACTCGAACTCGAACTCGAACTCGAACTCGAACTCGAACTCGAACTCGAACTCGAACTCAAAGTCGAACTCGAACTCGAACTCGAACTCGAACTCGAACTCGAACTCAAACTCAAAGTCGAACTCGAACTCGAACTCGAACTCGAACTCAAAGTCGAACTCAAACTCGAACTCAAACTCAAAGTCGAACTCGAACTCAAAGTCGAACTCGAACTCAAACTCAAACTCGAACTCGAACTCAAAGTCGAACTCGAACTCGAACTCAAACTCGAACTCAAACTCGAACTCAAACTCCAACTCCAACTCCAACTCAAAGTCGAACTCGAACTCAAACTCGAACTCGAACTCAAAGTCGAACTCGAACTCAAACTCGAACTCAAACTCAAAGTCGAACTCGAACTCAAAGTCGAACTCAAACTCAAAGTCGAACTCGAACTCAAACTCGAACTCAAACTCGAACTCAAACTCGGATTATCAGAAAAAATGTCTAATTTATTGATGTCCCTTTGAAGCCACCGTACATTATGGATGCTAAATTGCCAAAGGTACTTATTCTTGGCCATCCATTTGTGAAGCATCTTAAGCTAGATTTGGATGCAGGCTTCGTTGAGCGTGCCCAAAGGAATTTTACATTGAGTAATTCTGTCACTGTTGATTTGCATGGCGTCGGCGGCAGGACAGTTTCAGCGATCAAACGGAACGATCTGTATTTTTTAGCGAGAATATGTCCAGATATTTTGATTCTTGAGATCGGTTCTAACGATCTTAGCGGCGCCAAACCCGAGGTGATCGGTTCCTCGATTCACGAGCTTGTTTTGCACATTCGAGCCGGGTTCCATTGTGTGCGTTGTCGGAGTTTGTCAGGTCATACAGCGTTGACATTGACGTACTGGTGATCCCGATGTCGAATTCAATGATTGAGCGACTCTTCTCAACTACTAGGTCTCTGTTGTACTCATGCAAGGAATTTCCGTGGGCATTGACTTGGAAACATCGTGAAATCGTTCAACTTGCATGTTGGTAAGCTTATTTATTTATTTATTTGACCAGCTTGTGTGCTGTTGCAATCCCATCCACATGTTATTCTATTTCAACATGAATGTTTGTATTATTAATTTGACCAGCTTGTGTGCTGTTGCAATTTCAGCCACATGTTACTTTATTTCACCTTGCATGTTTGTGTTATAATTTGACCAGCTTGTGTGGCTGTTGCAATGCCAGCCACATGTTATTTTATTTCACCTTGCATGTTTGTATTATTAATTTGACCAGCTTGTGTGCTGTTTCAATGCCAGCCACATGCTACTTTATTTTATTGCATGTTTGTATTATTAATTTGACCAGCTTGTGTGCTGACTTGCAATGCCAGCCACATGTTATTTTATTTCAACTTGCATGTTTGTATTATTAATTTGACCAGCTTGGATGCTGTTGCAATGCCAGCCACATGTTATTTTATTTCAACTTGCATGTTTGTATTATTAATTTGACCGGCTTGTGTGCTGTTGCAATTCCGCAGGCACCTCTTATTTAATTTGAACTGCTTGTGTGCTGTTGCAATTCCAGCCATATTTTAATTATTCCAACTCGCATGTTTGTAAACTGTATTAGTAATTTCACCAATTTGTGTGCTGTTGCAATCCCATCCACATGTTATTTTATTTCAACTTGCATGTTATATTATTAATTTGACCAGCTTGCGTGCTGTTGCAATTTCAGTCACATGTTACTTTATTTCACCTTGCATGTTTGTATTATTAATTTGACCAGCTTGTGTGGCTGTTGCAATGCCAGCCACGTGTTATTTTATTTCACCTTGCATGTTTGTATTATTAATTTGACCAGCTTGTGTGCTGTTTCAATGCCAGCCACATGCTACTTTATTTTATTGCATGTTTGTATTATTAATTTGACCAGCTTGTGTGCTGACTTGCAGTGCCAGCCACATGTTATTTTATTTCAACTTGCATGTTTGTATTATTAATTTGACCAGCTTGGATGCTGTTGCAATGCCAGCCACATGTTATTTTATTTCAACTTGCATGTTTGTATTATTAATTTGACCGGCTTGTGTGCTGTTGCAATTCCGCAGGCACCTCTTATTTTATTTTAACTTGCATGTTTGTATTATTAATTTGAACTGCTTGTGTGCTGTTGCAATTCCAGCCATATTTTAATTATTCCAACTCGCATGTTTGTAAACTGTATTAGTAATTTCACCAATTTGTGTGCTGTTGCAATTCCAGCAACATGTTATTTTATTTCACCTTGCATGTTATGCCAGCCACATGTTATTTATTCCAACTTGCATGTTTCTATTCTATTATTAATTTCACCAATTTGTGTGTTGTTGCAATGCCAGCCACATGTTATTTTATTAACCTTGCATGTTTGTATTGTTAATTTGACCAGCTTGTGTGTTGTTGCAATGCCAGCCACATGGTATTTTATTTTACCTTATAAAATTCATTAATAATTCATAAGGAAAGTACAAAGAAATGAAAATTTAATGAAGGTTTGTAAACCCCAATACAAATCAACTGAGTTGATGAATTATTAAACAGTAGCATTAACTTTTGATACAGACATCTGCTCAGCTAATTAGTATGCATTAACTTTTCATACAGATCTCTACTCATTGTTTCATTTCATAAATAGGATTTCGGCGAGCCATTGTAAACGCCCATACAGATCGGACGCGAATATTTTATCTACTACTTGAAGGTTTGTATTATTAATTTGACCAGCTTGTGTGCTGTTGCAATGCCAGCCAGCCACGTTATTTTATTTCACCTTGCATGTTTGTATTATTAATTTGACCAGCTTGTGTGCTGGCAATGCCAGCCACATGTTATTTATTCCAAGTTGCATATTTGTATTATTAATTTCACCAATTTGTGTGCTGTTGCAATGCCAGCCACATGTTATTTTATTTACCTTGCATGTTTGTATTATTAATTCGACCAGCTTGTGTGCTGTTGCAATGCCAGCCACATGTTATTTTATTTATTTTGCATGTTTCTATTATTAATTTGACCAGCTTGTGTGCTGTTGCAATGCCAGCCACATGGTATTTTATTCCAACTTGCATTTTTGTATTATTAATTTCACTAATCTGTGTGCTGTTGCAATGCCAGCCACATGTTATTTTATTTTACCTTGCATGTTTGTATTATTATTTTGATCAGCTTGTGTGCTGTTGCAATGCCAGCCACATGTTATTACAATTTCATGCAGGTATACTATTATTGGTGTGAGCGATTTGTGTGTTGTTGCAATGCCAACCACATGTTGTTTTCAATACGCCTATTGTTTATTTGCAGCATATGGGGTTTGCAACTTGTAATTTCCGGCGACTTTGCATGTACGATCTGCCATGCTTACCCTGCTGCGCTCATGTTGTATGTGTGCATGTCTGTTTTTTTTTTTCTGTTGTACATCTGTCTACCAGGGTACGTTGTTAATTATAATTGCATTTAGGGATAACATATGTCTTAGTATATTTCAGTGCTCCTGTTTCAGTTTCAAACATGCCACCCATGCGCAAGCAATCCGACCAACCTTGGCGCAATACCAGGGCAAGACAAACCGGTCTGGGCACTCTACCGGCTGGCACTCTACCAGCTGGCACTAATCCTCGTGGAGCTCTTCCTGAGGTCTCGGCTCTGCCTCCCAACATCATTGGCCAAAATGCGACGGAAGTTTCCTGTGTGGCGTCAGCCTCTTTACAGCCATTCCTGGGCTTACCAGAGCATGGTATTTCAGCAATACCACCACATGGTACAATTTTACCTGGTGTTAGCCTTAATGCCACAGCAGATACTGCAGTACAGGGGTCTGTGGCATCTGCTCTGCATTCAGTAACAAGTATGCCATTACACACAGTAGGGATCTCCCAACAGAGAGTAGGCCTCCCAGTGTTTTTAATTCAATGACTAATTCAATTGATGCGCGACTTGATCCAAAAATCAAGGCCAAGATATGGTCTAGTGATTACTTTGACTTACTCCTTCATTTGGCCCCAACAGAAAGTCAATACAATATCAGTATTGCTAGTGCAAATTGGAGTTCAACGCCTACTCTTTGTCTGGAGCCAACCAGTAAGGTGAAGTCTATCTCCACTATTGAAGTTTTTGGTCTTCTGCATTCCAAGTGTTTGTAGGTGTCTATACCTCAAGGTACCCACTAGAGGGTCCTGCCTTAATGTATTTCTTTCATTACTGACTTTTCGAGGCAAGAAAAGATGAGACCGAGAGAAGTACAGTCTCTTCTCGGTCTCATAAATTTTGCATGCTCCGTAGTGTGGTTTTATATAGTAAGCGGTGGAGCTGCGCTATTGGTGGAAATTTGGTGACGTGAAAAACAAATGTAAATTAGTTGTCCCTGTCTTGAGTAGCAAACCGCGAAAAAATGCGGGGAAATAACGACTTTACTGCTCCGCTGAACACTGCGAAAGATCCAACTTTTAAAGTGTTTACCGAGCTGACGGCTGTGTAGCCGCACGTGTGGCGTCATACCCTGTCCAACGGCGCGCGGCGGCGGACGGACCGACGCGCCCGCGAAACATTCCGCTAGCCATGACCGTGAAAAATGACGGGCATAGGTTCTATGAGTATGGGGCTGGCCCGGCGAGTGCTCCGCCATCATCATCATTGTGATCATCGTCATCATCATCATCATCTTTTAACTTTACTTTTAACGCCCTGAGTTATGGGATACATTTCATTTTGAACTTCGGAGCAGAAAAGCAACGTTAACTATGGTTGCCATAGTAACATCTTGCTCAGTAAACAATAGCGCATTTACGAAATGGGGGTATTTGCTTTATTCTCCGTTCCCAGAAAAGCTTCGTTCCGTTCCCTGAAGCGAAGAGGACAGGAAGAAAAGATTCCCATGCATGGACTGAAATGTTTTGGATATTATTAGCTCGCTCAAAGATTAGGGGGCCGGTGTTGTTATGGGGACGGGGTTGTCATGAGGACAAGGTACGGGAAGTGGTAATCACTCAAGCGCGCGAATCACGGACCTGAGAGCCAACTCACGGGCTAATAATAATTTTAGTTATGGTATAAACACATCAAAAGTGCAAATCCGAAAATTAGAAAAGTTGCAATTAGTCATTTCTTTAATGCTTTTCAACGAAGACCACAAAGGGGTCAATGGCATTAATTGTATTGTAAACGTACTCTCGATACCTGTAGGTATACTGGTTTACTGATTTGTTTGCCTCTGTACTGTTCCTGTACGGCTTTTGGCCATTGCCAATTCTCGAAGGCAATTCAACTACTTTGCTTTCGATGCAGATGCCAATATCTTCTTGAAAATATTGAGATGGCGATCCACGGACGTCACTTATTTGAAGGCTTTTGCACTCATTTGCTTCATATTTCGATGTTGTGTGTGGAACCTCTTGATGATCCATCGCCTTGAATGATGTCATCTCTCTTTGAGACATCATCGCGTGGCTTTGCTCAATGTTCATGGTCTCTTCTTCCTTCTTGACAATATTGTTTAATAAATCTTTGAAGGAATACATCAACTTGATATCTGTTTGTTGCGCTGTAAATTGAGAGCAAAAAGCAAATACTGAACAGTCTTTTCATTTACATTCGCCACGTAGGAGTTATCGGGAAAAAAGTGTAGTCCCCAGACCCACTCCACTCCTCTCTCAAGAAATTAAGCGTGCTTGTGGTTCGGTTTCAAATTCTGTGCTCAGGCTCCTCGCATAATTCACATATAACTAATCGATGATTAATGAGTAATCGATGACCACGCGAAGACAAAAATTGTGGCCTATAGTACTTATACCCCCACCGTGTGCAACGAGGGAGTTGTTGCACCCCTCTCCCCTTGGGTTTTTGCGGTGTTACAATATTTCGAAAATATTTTTACGTCTATATAGTCTGTGATGTGTTGTACAAGATAAGGTAAATATTATGGGTTGTACCGCTGCTGGGGTTCCGTGACGTCATCCAAAATGGTCGCCAATATGGCCTCCATCTTGGATTTTACTAAAATGTCAAATTTATCGACGAATAAGGGAATTGCAAATATTTTTTGCTAGAGTTACAAATAAGATACAATTGAACATTTTGCTGCTTTTGGTAGCATTTTATACTTTTTCACCGAAACAAGGTGAAAAACACGCATTTTAATTCAAAAATGGCTTGACCTCATGCTACTTATGACGTCATATCTTGTTACCATATCAACCGATTGTCGCCAAACTTTACCAAAATGTGTCTCAAGGATAAATGAACAGCTAATGAAGACGGCATGTGCTAACAATAAAAGCTCTTTACCACTGATTTCACTGTTACGCGACCCTTCGAATCAAAACTACTCTGAGCAATTTCAATTTACTCTGCCGTCAATCATACCTAGTAGGAGGAGTTTGTATACTCCTGCGTGATCACCAGCCTGCAATGGCGTCCGAAGAAACGAACTCTTTCCATATAAGGCAGGGTTCTATCTAGGATTTATCGTTTGGGGGAGAAGTCCCGAGTGGCCGAAGGCCACGAGCTTCATAGGGGGGTCCGGGGGCATGCTCCCCCGGAAATTTTTTGAAATGAATATGCGCTGAGATGCAATCTGGTGCATTTTTAGACACAATTTTGAGATAATGTTACAGTGGTATCTTGTTTTATTTTTTAGTCGTGATCACGTTCTGACAATGTTATTTATTTATTACAATCAGCTCCGATATTTACTAAAGTGAACAGAAGAGTTACCCGACATCAAATTGCACAAATATTTGTACATACTCATCGTTAGTAAGTGAATTACATAAATAAACTCGACAACGGCACTTTTCCATTTCTTACCAATGGTAGCTAATGGTCGTAACAACTACAAAATTCTCAGATAACAACGTACTGTAAACCGTGTAATTAATAACTGACGTGTATATAATAAGTTAACTGACGCGGCAGATACGAGTTAACTGACAACGTGTCTAATCGCGTGTGAAAACAAATACTGGAAAACAAATCATGGCAATTGATCTTTGGAAAATCTCCCTGATCAACTTGAGGATCTAAATGTATTTTCCTTCTCCAAAAAGTTGAATTGAAATAAAATTGAATTGAATTACAAAGCCAATCTGCGCTTCTTTACACGTTTGTAATGATCTACCACTGACTCCAGGACAACTGGCCAGCAGTTTGTAATACTCCATGTTCCTTGTCATATGGTGTCCTTAGACAGGGAATATTTACTTCATGTGCACTGACCTCTGGATGATTTTTCCGATATAGTTACTTATATACGGCAATGATAACAATATTTTTTTTTTTTGGGGGGGGGGGGGGGTAGCTTCTACCCCTCAAGTACCCTAGATAGAACCCTGTAAGGTATGATTGACGGCAGGGTAAATCGAACTGCTCAAAGTAGTTTTGATTCGAAGGGTCGCGTAACACTGAAAGAAATGGTAAAAAATTCTCAGAGAAAAACCGAGGGTTAATATATCAAAATGTATTTTTGTTATCTTCGGAAGTCCATAAAAACTGAATCGTATCTAAGATTTTTTTTTATTCAAGTAAACGGCACTGGAATTGAGAGAACCATCTGAAAGCAATAGGTCACACGACATATCTCCGCGGTATGGCCATTCTCGTCCCAAGTCAGCTTCATGTTTTTTTAATTTTTAAATTACGTCTCGTGTGGGTCTGGTAACGGACAAAAATTTGAATTTTTTGATTGGCCGTTTAAAAATGAATGCGCAACAGGTAAAAAATTTTACCCTTGTACGCATAAGGTTTTACTTCCGGTTGAATTTAAAATGTTGACTGTGACGACTACATCGACAAAACCAGCGGTTCATTTTCAACGCAATCAACGACCAATGTCACCCAATTTTGTTGTTTTATTTAGCAGGTAAAGATACGGCTGCTAAATTTCAAAAGTATAACGGGATCTGATTGTCGCTAAGTATGTGTTTTGGAAAACGAAGCTAAAAGCGGTCACAAATATTAAAGAAGTATGTTGCTTGCTACAGGGACGAGTAAAGAGGCAGAATAAAGCACAAAGGCAAAAAGAAATATCAGGGAGCTAAAGCAAGGGAAATCGGCGACGGCGATGGCAGCGAGAACGGCACAAAACAATAGGTTCAATGAGCGAAAACAATGCCTCTGCACGTGCTTTTTACAACTGCGTCAAATATTCAAATTGTAGGTTTTGTGGAACAGGTAAACAAACGACGGTTAATTTCCCTTTCTCCATCTGAACTGGAAAGCCATCCCTTCAAATTAAGCTCCTGGACAATCCTGTCACATTAGATAAACTAAACAAACTGGAACAACTGCAAAGTAGTTTAAAACAGCGCGAATCCTTTTTTCAAGTGTCGTTTTCCTTGACGTTGCCGTCGTCGTTGCTTAAGCTCCTTAACAATATACCACTAGGTGACCGCCATTTTCAATAATAACAACACAACAACGCTATCAGCACTCTCGTAAGCAAGTTATATTTTCTTTATTAGATAGCTATAGTACTCTTTGCTACTACTTGAAATACAAATCTAGGGAAACGAAGGTCACTTGAAGCCCAAATAAAATAACATGAAACGAATGCAAAACAAAAAATTGCTCGATATTTCTTACCACTGATCGATGAACATAAGCCTAATCAATGACCAAAGCGTGTCCATCGACAAACTTAGCTGTCCCATCAACTGATTTGGTTGGATATGATATATAGCGTTCAGTTGCGAACGAAACGATAAATATACCGCTCCCAAACGAAAGAAATCGGTTGACTTATCGAGGCTTTTCTAAAACCAGGCAAACTGTACAAAGACAATCTTTCTCACGCTATATAACAGCAGCACGCAAAGCCGCCTTTTCTTCTTTCTTTTTCAGCGCGATGTTTTTCTGTAATTGTAAGTCTTGTACAGTCCTTTCGAACGCCATTCCACACACACGACATTCTCCTCTCTAGAGCTTAACCACACGAAACGAGGGCTCTGGGTACGAGAGTGCACACACAAAAAGGTTTTTTATTTCCGGTTTCTGGTATTGAGGAAGCGCAATAGTACACTAATACATAAGGCATGCGCTAACGAATGTCGTGGATTTTACGACATCCGGAAGGCTTTGGTCCCAGAGCCTTCGTTTTTTCCGCTGACCAAACGAAACGAGGGCTCTGGGGGACGAAAAAGCGGTATGGAGCCACGTTAAGGTGACTCGCTCGAAATGCAAAATGTGCTCATCTGTGACCTGGATGCAATTTCGCAACGGCAAACTTTTGGTTATAACTTCTTTGTTTTTTACTCTATTACGATAATTCTTTTTGTATCTCCTAGTTGAATGAAGCATGGATTATTAAATATGAACCGATTTTAAAGACTTTTGCTCTTGGGCCATCGTAGCTTGATGAGAAATAGAACACAAACCGCGGTGATAAACATATTGAACTTATTCATTTTTTTTTAATATATATAGATAGGCCAAGCCTAATAGCGTCGCACTTTGAACAAGCTTAACTAAGGTGAAACTTAACTAAGGTGAAAGGTTGGAAGCACAAGAATTAATATTGACGAAAGGGCTATTTTCAATTTTAGCTATTCTCAAAAACAGTATTACCCGACCGTCTGCACAGTACATTTAGTACGTACAAAAGTTCACAAAAACAACTTTTCTCTGTCTAGAATAACTAGTACGACTACTTTCCGAATAAAATACAGTTTTTGTTTGTCAAAAATTGCCCGAGAAACTGATTTGGAAATCAAAATTGCAAAAATACGCAAACATATTTGCATAAGGCGACGCGAGTGAAGACAGAAAATCTAAGTCTTGTTTACATAAAATCGATTTTTAATCCATGTAATGAATGAACATAGACATAAAAACGGACAATACAATCTTTCGAAAAATTTTATTCAAATCTCCATTAATTTATGTTTAAAAGCAGAACACGTATCATTTATAGCGCATCAAGGCAGAGCTGTCCTCGTTGAAATTCAAGATAACAACACGACTTAATTTGAACGTTTCATAAACATGTCTCCAAAACTTAAGAGAACACAAAGGAAAAGTCAATCAAAAATTGATATCAACATAAATTCCCATCGAAAAATGTGATTTATTTTAACTTTTAAAGCACTGGACTGCTTGGAAATTCGTTAAAACTCCGCTTCTTCGGTTCTGAAATCCGTAATAAAAACAAGGCATCTCCCCGCATTGCTCCTGCATTGATAATATGAAGTTCCTCGAAGCAAGATTTTGTCCCTGAAAGCTCTTCTTTTTCCACTAAAGCGGCTTCTGAGTATTCCTTAATTAGTATCCCTGTCTTGAGTAGCAAGCCGCGAAAAAATGCAGGGAAATAACGACTTTACTGCTCCTCCTACAGCGCTCCAAGCTCACTTTTTCAATAAGTCGCCTTTTGGCGACCTGCATTTTTAAAATGGTCGCCATTGGAAAATTTCGGTCGCCAAAAATTCTCGTTTCATTGAACGTAAGACACTTCATGCTACTTTACATGAAGACACTACTGCTGAACGTTTTCAAAATGGCCGCTCAATGAATTCGAAGCTGCGTTACGCAGATCCTTATGCCAGTACACATGTCTTGCGATGCAAGAGGAACAGATTCATCATTGACCTTATACAGGAGAAAAGCATGGTAATATTTCTTTGATTTAACGATGATTCAATTAAAAATCGATAAAACGTAAAGTCAACTTTGTTTTGAGCTGAAATCCTTTGGTCGCCAAATGGCGACCTTCGCCGATAATTCAGTCGCCAATTTTTTTTTCACTCGCTATGGCGACCAAATTGGTCGCAGCTTGGAGCGCTGTCCTAACACTGCGAAAGATCCACCTTTTTTAAAAAGTGTTTACCAAGCTGACGGCTGTGTAGCCGCGCGTGTGGCGTAATACGCGCATGCGAGGTAGCCATGCGCGACACACATGTTGCAGACACGCGCCCGCGAAACATTCCGCTAGCCATGACCATGAAAAATGACGGGCGAGGTTCTATGAGTATGGGGCTGCGCAGCCGGGCCTTCGGCCCGGCGAGTGCTCCGCTATAAAACTTGACGTTTCGTATGCTACTACATACATTTTCAAAAGTGACCGTTACAGTGTTGAAAACTATACTTATATAGTAGTGAAAAGAGACTGGGACCGAGATTAAGTACAAAACTTAACAATTGATCTATAAAAAGAAACAGCTAATTAATAAAGCATCAGCCTCTCGCTACTGCCGTTTGCATTAAAAGCTGGCTTCAGTTCTTGTATAAAAAATGTTTCTGATTTTACAGTGGAAATCAGTTTTGCCCGACGCTAAGATATCAAAATGATCCCACTTGATGTTGTGTCCAGTGGTGTTGACATGCCCTTGTGCTTTATTCTGCCTCTTTACTCGTCCCTGTGGCAAGCAAACCGAAGTAAATACAGGAGCCAAAATCTGGATTTGCGGAAAGCCCTCATTTCATATTGAGGCCCTCCTAGAAAAAAAATTGGTCCGTTCTATTTGGCTCAAAATTTGCGAATCGACTTCCTTTGATATAGTCTAGAATGTGGCCAAGTTACAAAAAAATCGTCGGAACAGAAACGCTGCAACAGAAATGCCGTCAAGTGAGGAGCTCATTTCCACCCGAGGTGAAATACATATTTATTGCGCCTCGAAAAATGGTAATCATGGACACTCAACACCAAGAATATGCTGTATATAGGTATGCGTTATACCTTACAGCAAGTTCGATTGCGAATGCTACAAACCATTAAAATTTACTGACTCAGTCTTTAGACCAACACACATGGCGAAAACGCGCTAAATTTGTACTACTGCTTTTCTCTTAATTTTACCGAGATTATATATTATTTTGCTCCTAATTTTTTTCAGGCTTCTTTTCGCAATTGCTTAAAGTCCTTAAATTGCGTTCATAACTGCGAGGATCATTCTTCATTTGATTTCATTTCCGCAGTTCATATATGATTTATTTCATATATATCATTTCACATTCACATTCACTCCTTTCACGGGAACATATGAAGCTACAATTGACCTGCTCCCAACGTCAGTGGCTTCATAGCTCAGTTGGTAGAGCATCGCACCAGTATCGCGAGGTCACGGGTTGAAGTCTTGAATTTTTTTCAGGCTTCTTTTCGCAATTGCTTAAATTGCGTTCATAACTGCGAGGATCATTCTTCATTTGATTTCTTTTCCGCAGTTCATATATGATTTATTTCATATATAGACACTTTTAATAAATACCACGATGCATCATTTTCCGCTAATGACGTCAAACATATTCTTTTGAATTCTCTTGCAATTCAAAAGAATATGTTTGACGTCATTAGCGGAAAATGATGCATCGTGGTAATTATTAAAAGGGTCTATATCATTTCATTTTATTTTAGAAAACTCTAGTTGTTAAACCAATTATTACGAAATTTTAGGTGACCAAGGCCTTCCGAACAGCTTCTCGCCGCCGTCATAAGCATATTAAAAGCAGAGCTTTCGGCCACATAATTCACTTTGGTAGTATTTATCGGCTTCGATTTCTCTTGGATAATTTGAGGAGTCCAGCGACCCATAAACGACTCGGAAATTAAACTGGCAGTACAATTTGAATATATAAATCCAGATCGAGTTAATTCTTTCTATGGTAGTCTGTTGTGTTGTCTTAATTAAAAATGTTTTAGCATTTGCATTTGACACTTGTTCTGTGACAGAATTATTCAGTTGAATATTTTGATTCTTCAGGGCTAAAGACCTAGAGAACCAGAGAATTAATTCTTCATAGTACAATAACCTTTAACTGGGCTATTGTGCCAGGTAAGAAAACTATAATGTATTTAATAATGTATTGTATTTTGGGCTTTTATCGTATCGGATGCCCTTGAACATGTGAACAAATGTATCCACAGCCTGGCTAATATTCGGAATCTATGTTTGCTTTCGTGGAAGATGTAATGTTAATTTCTTCCAAAAGCAAGAATTCAACTGGAAAGAAATCCTAAGCGTTTCATTTGTAAAGCACTTAATGTCGTTCAATTGAACTGTTGGATTGAAATGCTGGATCAGGAACTCCTGTTCGAGCTTTCCTTTAAGTGGCGACGCCGTGTGATATAATTAACACATTCACATGGAACTCAGTAATGTTCTCTTATAATTACTCGCGTATATTATGGTAGAGTTTGTTATTGAAACCGAACGCTTGTTTTGATCTGGAACACGAATACTTCGCGACTTCTGGCTATCTGATTCGATCTCTTGACAGTTGCGCACAGACCAAACGAATCCGCAATGTTGATTGCCTGTCAATATCGCTTTTGTTTTCACTTTGTCTTTCTGAATACCCTGAGTGAGGCAATTGTAACATTGGCTTACGTGCAAAAAAAATCATAA
This sequence comes from Dendrophyllia cribrosa, assembly GCA_024195265.1. Lineage (NCBI taxonomy): Eukaryota > Metazoa > Cnidaria > Anthozoa > Scleractinia > Dendrophylliidae > Dendrophyllia > Dendrophyllia cribrosa. The sequence goes on along the minus strand of JAJLRJ010000014.1, from coordinate 9,220,517 downwards.
CTCTCGAAAAGAAAACTTGGATGATCAAATAACAACTTTAAGTTTGACCCCGTCGTTGACCTCGCCACGGTGAAAACTAAATTATTGAAACAAACATTTTAGTTGACAAAAATCCAGGTCCAAAGAAATTATAGGTTGTAAAGAGCTCCGTGGGGTCGGATATTTTCATTGAAATCTCTGTTCACACTAAGAGGTTCACGCCTGTTTGCCGAGTACTATGGGATAGATAGTGGCTCCGATGTGTTTGTTTAGCATATGACATATAAATGTCCAGTCCATCATGTTCCAGAGAAATACAAAGTTACGATGTAATGCATTGTAAATTTTGAAAACAACCAAAAATGTTTATAGTTTTTAAACAGAACTGCATCAGTCGGCATATTTTTCGCAAAACCCTTTGAAAACCAGACCATCGGTTGATATTAATAAAGGCGGGAAAAATTGTACTTTTAAACCTTCGCACTAGAGTGTTCAATTTCATTTTGCCACCTGGGCTATCGTTCAGTATTATTATGAATTGATAGTAAAACTACAATCTACAATGTCGAACGGAATAAAAAGAGAAATGAGACCTCGCCCCGATGCAAGGATGAATTCTGGCGTGCTAAAAGCAAAACGCGCCTCCCCCCCGTCATTAAAAAACTTGTAATTAAAAGTTCTGCCATCTGTCAAAAGTCGTCCGCCACATCTTTTGAACTACAGTGGTCACAGCGCTGATCCAAAACAATTGATAATAATCTCGGCATTGGGTTGGTTGTGGCGCGCAGAAGGATAACAATATCATTTTCCAGGTTACAAGAATAGGAAAATAAACTAATGTTTCCTGAGAAGACAAAAACAATGTCGCGTCAGTTGACATCAGAAGATAAAGTAATTCTAGCTCTCGCAAGGCGAGATCTCAGGGTCACGATTTACTGATAATATGTAAACAAACGGCAAACTGATCCTTACGGCAGGAAGAGGAGATTGCGAAATCTCTCTCAGTCTCTTCTCCTTGCTGTAAGGATCAGTTTGCCGTTTTTTGCTTATTGTTTCAAGATTGTTACTGATCCAGGTCTACAAAAGATCCAGTACTCATCATTGGTTTGTCGCAGTGGTTTTGCATTTATTAGGGTTTTTGATCACGATTGACTGTCGGGGGGTGGGGGGAGGAGTTATCTATAAGTGTTTCAAGAAGCACGCCGCAGGGATTACTGTTATTAAGCAAAAAAGTTAACATAGTTTTGTTTTTCGAAGGGGCCATGGCCATGGTGCACAGAAGGATTAGTACACCCGACTCCGTGCATAATCTATAGGACACGTGCATTTTGACTCTAGTCGGCTTGTATTCACTGTAGATACATACATACATAATCTTTATTTACCCACGGTTTCTCCATTCCTACATAAAGCTCTTCCTGAGAGGCCTGGATTCTATTGTTGACGACCTTCATCTCTGGAGCCGCGCGGTCGTAGATGGTGTCGTGAATAAGACCCTCCAGCTGGACGAGAACAGAGAAAACAGACAGTTGACCATGGCTGCGTCAATACAGCATACTCAAGTATGTTAAGGAGCCTAATTTGCATAAAATCTGAAAACGATCATAACTTTAACAGTGATTTTACAAAACAGGCTCAAACTTGGCAGCGGGATAAAACTGACTTAATGACCTTAATAAATCAGTATTTGCATCACATGACCTAGTATCATTGTATTATCTATTATCACAAGCAGAAATTTGAAAATGGGGCGCTGAGATGGCATATGATGGATATACATGTAAAATAAAACGTTACTGTATTTGTATTAATTTATGCGCCTCTTCAATCATTTTTTTCCCAATAGCACCTTCCTGCAAGGCTCTGGTGCTAAAAATATTTAGCATATAGTACTTTAGCCAATTATTTTGGCTACATACGCTCCTTGTAATTTATAGTTTGCTGTTCCTTTATACATCACTCACCGTTTTAATTCATACGAAGCAACTGGTGCAAATAAAGGGCATACGACAAGAAATATGCAAAGGGTCGACAAAAGTAGCAGGCTTTTTCGCGATTCCACAGTACCGAAGTCCTGATCCTCTTTGACGTTGTTCCCACAGGCCATCATACTCGTACCACCCGGCCTGTGGTACCAGCAGTGAAGGCAGGCACATTGCTGATTTAAAATGATTTCCATCGCCATAGGTTACTCCAAATAACTTGTAAACAGTTGGTGACCCATAAGCTTTGATAGTGATGTCGTCAGAAAGATGACAGACGTCTGAAACTCACCCATTTCTTGACAGAATGTTAACGTTAAATGGCAAGCGGCATCCCATGAATGAAAACCCGGCACAACGAAGAGCTTTTTGGCTGCTTTTTGCGAAGGCAAGGTGAAGGAGTTGTCTTGTGCAGCCAAATAGAAAGACACATCTTGAAGCTAGTTTCAGCTGTATTTGCTTTCGCATCACTGAGCAATATTTCAGTATTGGAACTAATATTTTTTTAATAGTTTATCTGACTTCTCTGCATACATTTTTTTACACATATCGTGTTTGCAAACAATTTATTTTGTCTTTTCAGGCCCTGCAAACAATTTTTTCAATATTTCTCATCCCCCCCCCCCCCCCCCCTCCAGAAAAATTATGGTCCGTCCCTTCTATGAATCTGTCCAGATTGGTTGACAATCATTTATAGTTAAACAGTTATTTTCAATTGTAAAATAGGTATCGTGACACATTTTGTTTCTTAATAACTTTTTAATTATCCGGACACGAATAGTCTTTATGCATTAATGCAAAAAAATCACTCACTCACTCATGCCCATTACGCCGGGTGATGTGTTCCCTCCACTTCTGCCGATCTTCGCCATAACTCGAATGCTGCTACAGGTCTTTCCCATCAGCTTCATTTCCTTCTCCGCCGTCTGCCGCCACATGGTCACTTTCTCTCTCGCGTACATTGTTCTTACATTCCAAAAGCCAATCCGTGTAGTTGTTTCGGCGCTGATGGCTCCCGTAATCATGACAGTGGCTTCGTCTCGGCTTTGACCACTACCAGTCATTCTTTCCCTTGGCGTGGATTTCGGAAGCCTGTCTTGCGCAGATGTTAATAGTTGCTGTTTCCGTAACAAGGTTACATGACAGGGTTGTTAGCCCTGTGCAAAACGCCCAACCAGGAGGACCAGTAGATCAAAAAATAGCGTCAGATTTTCTCTTAGCTAAAGTTAACCATCCTTACCATATTTGAAGTTTTACGTTGGTCCAAATTAGGACGTCATCAGGAACGTGACTACAATGACTAAACCTTAGGAATTTAACCCTTTCACTCCCAGAGTCAATTATGAAGACATGTATTGTAGGTCTAACTTTTGATTTTGTCAACGAAATCCTATGTAACCATTCAAATAAAACCTCTTGGGTGATACTTTTGCAAAGTACCATTTGTTTTTCAATATTTTACAAAATGAAATGTATTAACATGCTTGAGTAAGTCAGTTGCCACCGCAAAGAGATGCAAAGCTGACATTTCGTCAGAGTTGTTCGCTTTGCAGAATGGTAATTAAGTAATTAAGATTTTCATATCGGGACAAGCTCGTTCAAGATTACGTAGGAGTGTTCAAACCTTGTGCATATGCAGGTCCTCACAGCATAAATTATGTATCGTTAAGTCGTCAAAATGTTCAGTTTTTGAAGTTAGATATCGAAAGTTGTGTAATTTATTGTAGTATTACATGAAGGTTCCTACTAACAGTATTAATCTCATATTTAATTTGTAATTTGTATCTCATATTTAATTTGTAAATTGTATAACATTAAAAATGACGTTTGACTGTCAAGCTAGCACACCCCACTCTTGGAAACGACAAATAAACATGTAAAGTTATTCGATCTACAATGTGTATCTTTGAGCTGGACAAACTGTTCTTTATGTAATAAACTAACGAATCTAAAAATGTACAGGGGTGTAAAGGTCATGCTCTCATCATTATTATATCTGTACTTCATTCGTGAAAGTTTACCTTAGTTAGACAAGCAATAAAGCATTGCAATAAAGCAAATGATAAACTTAAAAAATAACTTAAACCTTATTAAAAAGCATTCTTATAACTTTTCACTATCCCCATGATTTTATATTTTTCATCTTTTTTTATCAGTGACTTAATGTTTTAACTGTTTTTATTCAATCGCTAGGGATACTGGCACTCTACAGATATATTTCTATTATTTTCCTTTCTCTAGAGATTCTAACAAAGCCATTCATTTCGAGAAGATCTGAATTGGTCTACACAACTCGTTTGTTCCATTTCTTGTCATTTGCATCAGTCGTGGTATCTCTTTCTATCTGACTCTCTGACTCAACCTTGTATTCAGTTTTTCTTATCAATCTTTGTGGCAGACATTTCCTTCGTAGAGCACATTTACGTATCTTCCTTTCTCTTTCTTGATGACGAACTTCAACTTAACGTCGCATTCTTTCCGTTTGCACTCCGCAGCTCCTCGGAAGAACGGCGCTGAATTGATCTTGCGGGAATTGTCCGTTCGCACGTGATTGTTTTTGAAACGAACACTGCACCAAGGATTGCTTTTTTGTACACCACGTTTAAATATGGTAGTCCAGGCACCTCCCAACAAACGACCACCACTCGGAAAGTTTTTGACGTCTATCAGATCCCAGTCGTGAACTGTAAGCTTAAATTTCGCTTCAAACCCATCGAGAGTAACTCTAAACAAATGTCCTTCTTCGTCAGAATCATCAGCGTTGTAATCCTAAAGACAGAAAAAATAGTAACCTGAACCACAGGGATTTTGATCTATTGGGGTTACAACCATGCTATGAATAACAAAATTACTTATTTAAGAAATGATACTATAACACTATGAGAAAGTAATCAACCAATTCTTGAAAAAGGAAAAAAAAAACATCGTTTGTTCCAGTGTTACTACAAATTTGTGGCCTATTGAGTGGCCAACGGTACAATCGGGGCAACTTTTATATGAATAATTGAATACCTCTGATTCTCAAAATCAAGAGAATTCAAGCTTCCATGTGTATTTTCACTTCTCTCTATTATGGTTTTTGAACCACATTGAAAATCATGGAGAGTTTAAAACCACATCTGCGCCAAAGTTTGAAGCGCAAGCGAGTATTAGTTATTTTTGGTAAAGATGTATGGAGCGGCCATCTTGGTGTCCCACTTATATTAACCCTCGGAAGTACAAGGGAGAATGAGGAGGGGGTGGTGGGTTGGTGGATGTCACCCCCTTAGGTTTTTTCTCCTAATATTTTCAAGAGCATTCAAAGGGAAGAACGACATATCAATGACACTTTAAATTGTACATCTTAAAACTTAATTTACTTTATAATATAGAGGGCAAAATTACTGAATGCTGATTGGCTGACAAAGAGGACTTTTTTTCTTAATTGAGGGCAAAATTACTCGCTCCTGATTGGTCGAGCATCAAAATTTCTCACTCGTGATTGGTTGAGCGCGTCGTTCTCGTTGCATTCAGTTGGCTTGGCGAGATTTTGAAATCGGATGATACTTAAGAAAGGAATTCTATAGATGAATTACAGTATTTTACGGCAAACAGGAAGCGATTATTTGGGTTTAAACTTGGTGGATTAACTAAGCGCTTGTAGGCCAGTTTGCGACGTTGAAGACCTTGAAGAAATTCATGGCCACAAAAGCCGGTTAAGTTCCATCACTTTAATAAATATATGCGGACTTAAAGAAAAGAACTGAAAGGGACAACTTACATTTAACAGGAGAAACAATAAGGCTGAAAGAAGCTTCTTCAGTTACCAATCACTTTCTGTTATGTCATATTTCAAAAGTTTTATATGTGACGGTCCTTTTATATCTGTATTCATTTTTGTTGCGTCGACGAAGGAGACGCTTCCTAATCTTGTCGGCTAAGCGGAACGAATCGAGAAATGTGTCGGTACCAAATCTGCGCCATTTTGAAACGTCACAATAGTATCCAGCATTCTTAGCGCGTCGTCTAGGCTAAGCGGAACGAATCGAGAAAAGTGTCGGTACCAAATCTGCGCCATTTTGAAACGTCACAATAGTATCCAGCATCACGTGGAAATCAGGCATCATCCTCCGAAATGTCACATGTGAATAATCTATTTGTCTTGATTTAGTTTCGGATATTTTCCCGATTTTGGAATCGTACGGCTCAATATTTCAATGCCTAGTAAAAGTACGCAGTGGAAAAATTGGACGAAGGTTCTTCTCTGGACCAAGTAAGTTGTTGGGTCTCTTTGGAATCAAGCAAGAAGTTACAGATTTTCCTCGCTGCCGTTCTGGTATGTTTTGAATGTTCTATCTTGATTTTGCTGTGGTTCTCTGCCTGATTTGGGAAGCTTTCACCTAAATACCGACGTCGTTCTTCGCGATGTTCTACGGTACGGTGCAATTCGCTTATGTCTTGTAGCAATAATTCACTGACCGGCCGCGCCAGGCGAACGCAGATAATTTAACTTTACAGTGCTCGAAATTGCGCCTGTATCGGACGCATTTGCGACTAAAGATTTCGCAGTTTTGTCTAGCTAATAAAGGAATTATATTCAACAATCTTGTGTCTTACTTGCAATTGGTAGTTGTAATTTTATCCGAAAAATCTTGCTAAATTTCACGTTGAATGTTGCGTGACTTAAACGTCGAAATTTCTCATTTCCGGTTCCGGTATTGGTACATGTACTGAGGAGTATGATTTCAGAATCGGAGAAATAACCGAAATGAAATCAAGACAAATATACTATTTATATGTCGGAAAAATCTGAGACCTTTCGGAGTACACAGCACGGCAGGATTTTGCCCGATTCCACGGCGATAGCGTGAATTTGTTTGATGACGGCCCGACGTTTTTGCCTGCGTGACATATCTCGCGACATAGCTCTTTTCAACAGTGGCTGAATTAATTCATGAAACTGAGGTGCTAGGCTAAGACGAGGTGCCACGGGATAAGGAGACGCACTATAATCTATGATTACTACTAGTTTTGTAGCCCCCGTAGGTTTGTTTTGCAAACCGAAATATCGGGCAAATATATTCGACGGTTTTATTTGTTATTTCACTTCTCACTTCTCCTTGCCGTAAGGATCAGTTTGCCGTTTTTACCTATACTATTTATTGGCGACAATCGGTTGCTATGTTAACGAGATATGACGTCATAAGTAGCATGAAGTCAGGCCATTTTTGAATAAAAATGCGTGTTTTTCACCGTTTATCAGTAAAAAAACGTATTAAGGTGGCTCGAAATAGTTTTTTTTGGCGCGCAGATTGGATTCTAATTTACCCGCGGGACTTTTAAAAATTTAAGTCAAGAAAAAAGATAAACAAACAGCCGCAGCACTCCTGTCGCGATTTTTTTTTTGCGCCGGCCTGGTAGACTGTGTTTTTCGCGTGTATGCAAGCTAGGTTCGCATTCTTCCTTCTTTAGTGGTAACGTGTTTTACCGAGAAAAATAAACAAGGCGTAAAAGTTCACAAGAATTCAGTGAAGAATGGTTCCGCTATCGACAACTCGGCCCCGCATCGACGCAATTTTCCTCTGAATACGAGGGAGTTTATTTTGGGTTGTTTTTAGGGGCAGTGTATTTTCTTATTCTAGCCTCTAAGAGTAATGCAAAATGTATTGGGAAAGAAATAAGGACAAACAGCAACAGAGCGTGTGCGCGACGAAGTTCCCACCCACTACGTGACGTTTGCGGTCGATTCTCGTCGTCAAGTAAATACGAAAATGCAAAAAATAAAAAGTTATCCAGCTACGAACCACCAGAGGAAAAAAAGCAAAAAGGAAGCTGGCATTGCATGGCTTTAAATGAAGCAGCAAACCAGAAGTACTCAAAAGAGAAAATAAGGAAATCTTCGATCTGGTTAAAGAAACGACACAGCAACACAGCTACAGTAATTACCAGTTTATAGTTTTTGACACGGAGACAACTTCTTTAGGTAAAGAGGTAGAAATTTGTCAAATAGCAGCTATAACTAAACAAGGAAACACTTACAATCACTATGTGCTACCAAAATGCAACGTCAGCTACTACGCTTCTCTATTTAACAAACTGTCAGTGAAATCGATAAATAGCCAGACAACTTTGCTCAAAGAAAACGTTCCAGTGCAGACTGTTCATCTGAGAGAATGCATTCAAGATTTCATCACTTTTCTCTCCAGTAATGCTAGTACAAATTGCCAAATGTTTTGATCGGCCACAATTTTTTTCTGTTTTTGACACTCCCGCATTGCTACGCTGAGGTAGGCATGAGTTCAAAGAAACACTTTCAACCGCTTCTCGTTGAAATTGTAAAAACTCGAGCACTTTTCCGCAAATGTTAATATCTTACTCAAATGTTGGCTCCAGATATCCTTCAACTTCTTAGTCCTGAATTCCTCGGCAGTTGACCTGGTCAGCATTGACAAAAAGGAACGAAAAAACGGTACGAAGACTGAAGCAGTAGGAATAAACTTTAAGCAAATACCGATATCTGTGAACTGGGATCAGTTGAGCGTTCTTACAAAATGTAATCCTTCAGTTATTTCTTCGTTTTGAATCAGCTTGAAAACCGTGCAAGACGAATCTTTCCAGAGAAAAAATATCCAGCTTCAAATAAGTTTAAGTACTAACCAAGAATTCAAGAGTTGAACGAGACGAACTTCAAATTTTGGTTGTTTAGGACAGTTTTGAATTTGTACGGACTCCAGGGAGAAAAATCGCGCGAAGCTGTCCGTCACTTTCACCGGAAGTAAAATTGTACTTGATTTAGCTCCGCATAGCAACCACATCACTTAGCAACGGAATAGTGTAATGGACCCTTAAAGGTAAAATATTTTCAATATGTTGTAACACGGCAAAAACCCATGGGAAGGGTTACAGCCAGCCACTCCCTTCCCCCCTTGTACCACGTAAGTTTGCGTGTACGTCCGAGGGTTACAGACACCAACATGGCTACCAAAACTTCAAAGGCTTAATTACGCCAAGAATCTCATCACAAAAGATTGGATTTACTATAAGCTTTATTTCATCGGCTTATACACCTTATTCCAAAATGGCGGCCATTTTATTATTCTTTTATTTACATGTAAATTAGCCCTCTTGGCCTCGTCAGCATGTGCAAAATACAAAAGAATTTTCAAGTGAAAATGAGGCCACGAGGGCTAATTAACATGCATATAAAAGAATAATAAATTGGCCGCCATTTTGGAATAAGGTGTATAAGCATCTATAACTGGTTTAATTTTGCATATTTTCACGGCAAATCAGAGGCTAAACATTAAAACCTGAACGTTTTTGTCAAAGATTGTAACACTGGTATTCACATATTATGTTAGAAACAGCTTGATAGGATGTTTAGTTTAAATTTTTGAATTTTTATGATGCCATGTGCAACCTTTACCTGCAACGGCGCATGTGTGTCACTTGGAGTTCTGTAATTTCTGGCCACGGGAGCCATAATAACAGAAGGACGCTCCACGTTTAAGACAGGAAATGGAGATGGTAAGTGGCATACACACGGACAAGCGTTGGGACAACTCAGTGTATTAGCCACGGTCTGCTTTTGGAATCTCTCAGAACGGTTACCTCCATAAGTCACCCTGGGCTGTGTGTCCGTCTTTGCGTTTTCCACTGCAGAACCAACTGCTGTTACCATCAGAGGATCCAAGTTGCTCAGTGGCAATGTGGCTTCATGGCAACTGCTGTTAGGTGATAAAGCACCTTCATTACGAGAAGCGAGCTGATATAATAGCATTATCTCAGAAGCACCACTCAGGGTGTCAAGCTGACAAGCTGGAAATAGAGGTTGATGATAACTCATCTAAATAAAAACAAAACATAAATTGATTAATGGAGTAAAATCCACCATTCATTTAAATGAACCTGTGTGAAAACTGGAACTGAATAGTCAGAGCCTTGATATATATACACATAGACGTCCACGTTATTGAAACTACAGATCATATTAAATCGCTTGGGGTAATCATAGACGATAGTATTAACTTTGGTAGCAATATTAGTGAGCTGTGAAAAAGGCAAGCAAGAAAGTGGGAGTGTTGTGCATGTTGCGATTGCGTAGTCCGTGGTTGGCGAAATTAATATGCCTCTCCAAACTTACTGCCATGTAGTTTGGCACTTCTGCAAGAAACGAGTTATAATAATTATACGAGTCGGGATTCTATTCAATGCACATCGACGCCAATAAAAATTAAGTTACCATTAATGAATAATACCGTATGGCACTAATTTTTTGCCGGAGTTTAATTTTGAGGATGGGCGAAAATTTTTTGTGTTTTGCGGGAACGAATTTTTGCAATTGTGAAAGACTGTTTTTTCTTGCTGGGAATTAATTTTTGCGATTTAAAGGAATTTCTCAAGCAGTTTAAGGTGGCTCGACTGGGTTTTTTGGCGACACAACATCCCAACTTTTAACGGCTGATACTTCACTGTCTGAGCTCGGTCAGGCAAGCTGCTTCACACATATACTAGAGATGAAATAAACTTTCCAAAAAAGTAGATTTGATTGACATCGGTGTTACCATAACAACGATCTGATGACGTCATTGTTTTTGCATATTAGTAATTTTCTCAACATCTAGACCTAAACTTTTAAAATGACTGTATGCCTCTTATAGTCTAGATGTAAGTCTTCAAGACTGGAAAGTTTGAAAAAATTCTGTGAGAGCGTTTTCGAATAAAATTAGGTTGAATATTTTCCATCAAAAATTTAAAGATTCGTATTACTTTCTGTTATTTCGTCGATACCAGCGTTTTCCTGACAAATTGAAACAATATTTTCACCTTATATTATTCATGTGCCATAAAACTACATTCCTTGAAGGTTTCATCCTGTTTGCTTCACTAGATTTCAGTTGATGTGATCAGAAGCAATGTCTCAAATATGCTCATTGTACTCACAGAAGTAACACTTTTGTTAGGGAAGCGTTTATTTAGAAACTAGTCGATGAAATTTTTTTAAAATCTTTTGATCTAAAGGTATACATGTAATGCACAACCTCTGCAAATTTCAAGTGCATTGAATCATTTTAAGGGCGCGAAATACAATTAAAAGTATAGGGGACTTTTGCATTCGTCTTCCAAAGTTTCATTGCCGTATTATTTGTTGACATCTGGTTTATTTCAGGACTTTCTCTTTTGTCTACATTTTACATATTTGTGCGCTTTTGAAACAAAACGTTTGCCATGCTCCAAAGCGATCGTGAAAATTCTTTTCATAGTACAATGACTACAACAGCAATTAACATAAGGCTGCGGTCATGCACATGTAACACGTTTAAAATTTATTCAAAAGTGCACAAATATGTAGAATGTAGACAAAAGAGAAAGTCCTGAAATAAACCAGCTGTCAACAAATAATACGGCAATGAAACTTTGGAAGACGAATGCAAAAGTCCCCTATACTTTTAATTGTATTTCGCGCCCTTAAAATGATTCAATGCACGTGAAATTTGCAGAGATAATGCATTACATGTGCAACTTTAGATCAAAAGATTTTAAAAAAATTCATCGACTAGTTTTTAAATAAACGCTTCCCTAACAAACGTGTTACTTCTGTGAGTAGAATGAGCATATTATTTAAGACATTGCTTCTGATCACATCAACTGAAATCTAGTGAAGCAAACAGGATGAAACCTTCAAGGAATGTAGTTTTATGGCACATGAATAATATATGGTGAAAATATTGTTTCAATTTGTCAGGAAAACACTGGCATCGACGAAATAACAGAAAGTAATGCGAATTTTTTAATTTTTGATTGAAAATATTCAACCTAATTTTATTCGAAAACGCTCTCATAGAATTTTTTCAAACTTTCCAGTCTTGAAGACTTACATCTAGACTATAAGAGGCATACAGTCGTTTTAAAAGTTTAGGTCTAGATGTTGAGAAAATTACTAATATGCAAAAACCATGACGTCATCAGATCGTTGTTATGGTAACACTGATGTCAATCAAATCTACTGTTTTGGAAAGTTCATTTCATCTCTAGTTTATGTGTGAAGCAGCTTGCCTGACCGAGCTTGGACAGTGAAGTATCAGTCGTTCAAAGTTGAGGTGTTATGTCGCCAAAAAACCCAGTCGAGCCACCTTAAGGCCTGGGTTTAAAGTCTGTTCGGAAAATATTATTGACACTTATATGTCTTCGGCCAGATTGACTGGACCAGATTGAAATTTATCCTGAATGTTAATATCGACGTCTTCTTCTGCCCTAACGCACAAGTTTGGTCACGTGACATGTTACGTGATCATAATTTTTAAATTAAGCAAATCGGCGATATGCCAGCGAATTTTCTTTGTATAGTTAAATAAATTAGCCCTGGTGTGGCTGATTGCTCTGGCAATCATGGCAATGGATCAGCAATAACTACGGTACTATGAATTTGATGCATTATAACCCGAGCTATCACTGGCATTTTCTGAACGAAAGAGACGTTTTAAGTAGGTGGGCATCAACACGATTTTTTAATTACACTTGAACGTGTAAAACTTTTATTTGCGGATCGTCAAGAATAAGGAAAATCGCAAAAACTAGAACCCTCAAACATTTAGTGCTACACGGTAATAATAATCAGTTTGTTCGAAAGTGGAATAAATTTTTGCTGGATTCTTTTTTTTTCTTTTTTTGCAAGAACTTTTTTGGCGGATCGTCAAGAATACGCACAATCGCCAAACATATATCCTTGGTCTTGATCTTGCTTCCAAAAGAAATAAAATAATAAACCAAGAAATTTGAAAAACGACATTGCCGGTATTTCGTCTTTTAGCCCTTGCATCAGGAGCCCGGCCAGACCGCGGTTAACCGGGGTCAAGGCCCGGCATGAAAGCTGGGGTGAGTGTGGCCACAAGCCAGGCTTTGGCCGCGCTGGCCAAGGGATAAAAATCCATGGAAGCCGCGGTCATGGCGGTCAGCGTGGCCAATATATAGAGCGAAGAAATGGCCGGCCTGACCAGGTTGGCATGGTCACACAGAAATGGGTTTCCTTGGAAACCGTGGTCATGCAGCCAGCCCGGCCAACAATCTATATCAATGTAAATGGCCGGTCTGGCTGGGTTAGTACGATCACACTGAAGTGGTTTTCCTTGGAAACCATGGTCATGCGGAGAGCCCGGCCACATCTTATCAATAAATGGCCGGCCTGACCGGGTTTGTACGGTCACAATGAATTTAATTTCCTTGGAAACCCTGGTCATGCGGCCAGCCCGGGCCATTTTACATACGAATAATTAGTCAATAAATTAATGGCTGTGAGACCTGAACTGACTCCGAGGTAATACAATGTAGTGCAGCCACACTGAAAATTTCCTTGGAAACCGCGGACATGCGGCCAGTCCGGTTAATGTTTAACCAGGCATGAATGCGTTACCTTTGTGGCATATTCTGGCTCAAGCCAGATCAGATAAATATTTTTGTAGACCCTAGCCGTCATCGACAAAGAAATATTTCACTCCCGGTTTGGCTCTTAACATTATTGGTCATCAGGAAATTAAAATTATTAAAGTAGTGTATCCAAAAGATAGTAATTGCTGCGGTAAATTTGTTGTAATAATGCTGTTTTATCGCCTCGCTGGTATTACAGAATTTTCTCTTTCGTTTTTTGAGGGAAAGCAAAGCAAATGTAACCGGGATGAATCGACGAAAACTCCAGCTGATAAGACTACTGTTTTGTTTTGTAATTCACGCATCAAGTTCTTGCAATGTCTGTAGAATATTGTTGAGCAAAGGACGCGTTCACCACGAGGAAGGTGTGAAAATTTAGGTTTAACTTAATTATTGATAATGAATATATGTTGCGTTACTAGCTAGCCGTATCGTGTTCGCGTCTCCACGCGCTCAGCTCAGGTTTCGCGTCCCCACGCGCTCAGCTCAGTCTCATCGACCGCTGTCGGAGTGATTTCAAAATAAATTTGTCTTTTATTCTGTACAATCTTCGAAAATCTTTGCTATCCAACGGTCCTATCACCATGCCTCACAGTCCTCGCTCAACTCGCGGTAGTCTTCGACACTTCAGTTCCGATTACGACTGGTACATGTTGGACCAAAATATTACAAATCTCGCAGCCAACAGCTTGAAGCAGCAAGCGAGGCTATTGTTCGTGGCGCAGTGAATTCTGGCCCAAAATGTGTGCGTGGCGCAGTGAATTCTGGCCCAAAATGTGTGCGTGGCGCAGTGAATTCTGGTAAAAAGCGATCAAATCGAGATTTTTCGTAGCTTATATTTTTTTCTCATATATTTCTCTTAAATCCTGATTATGTTGCTGCTCACTCGCTACGCTCGTTCCGCAGCAATGATGCCCAGATTTGAGTCTGCAACTGTAATCACTATTAACATTAACAAAATAATCCCAACATCAAATGCAAAATGCTACACATGGAACTTCAGTTTTTCACCATACATTATTTTATTAGTATTTATTAGTACTAATTGTGATACAGTTGTCTCAATATAATTTTGGCTTCATCTATAGGATATTTGCTTTGAAATAATTTGCTTTCTATATAATGAACACTGCAACCTGTCAGAACTTAATTTCATTTATTATTCAATTTAATAGATACTTGCAAAAAGGAATCATATAGTTTTTAAATTGTTTGTTTCAAACTTAGCTGAGTGGAGGTTTGATACTACAGTGTTTTCCCTGCAAGCTGTTTGAAAGCTTTCATTGTCATCCATATGGAATTGAATTGCTAAAACAACAACAACAAAAAAAAAACATTTTAAGTCAGTTCCGTCTCTGTTTATTATCTGTTCTTCAATCCATCACATATACAAATAATCAGATAAGTTTAAAAATTGAGCTTCCATTTAAATCAAGATCATATTTTGAAAACAGAAGACAAATCTCAAGGTTGGCAAGAGAGTGAGCTTACATGTACTAGTGTCTCAAAGCTCAAATCGACTATCAAATTGTATAGTTTAACATGTAGTTCTTCTTTTGTCATTAGTGAAGCTGTGTTATCTGTGCTTAATATAAAATTGGGAAGAACTCAGTGTGGAAAAACATTTCTCAAAAGACTAAAGAATAACTTAAACTAAGAACTTATAGAATAAATAAAAATGCATGCATGTTCATTTCAAACCGAAGACAAAGCAATGCTATGTGTTGTGTAGCGTAAGTCTATAGTCAATGTGCTTGTGCTTTAAGCAATAAAACTGCACCGAAGATTCATTCTTTCACTTACCTAGATCTAGAAAGAAGATTATCCATATTTTGTCCTTTACTAAAGGCTCTATGGACTTTACATTTGCAAGAATTCTTTGGACTTTTTTCCAGCATTTCAATTTGCGCCAAAAAATTACGAATTCAATGAGTGCCACAGCACGCCTGCTCTATGGGATAAAACTGCTGACTGCTGGCTCACTTTCCCCAGGTTTACTCGGCCAAGTGTTCTTTAGAAGCAAGATGGCGGCGGAAAATGGCGGTGGATGTTAAAGCCGTTCTCATGCAAATCCCTAGGTCTTAGTTTTCTCGAAACTTAGTTTTCTAGGTCCTAGTTTTCTAGGTTTACAAACTCCCCAATAATCTTAACCTTATGATTTTTATATAACACAGGGTCTTAGTTTTCTAGGTCTTAGTTTTCCAGGTCTTACAAACTGCCCAATAATCTTAACCTTGATTTTTATATAAGACAGGGTCTTAGTTTTCTAGGTCTTAGTTTTCCAGGTTTTACAAACTGCCCAATATAATTTTAACCTTATGATTGTTATATAAGACAGGGTCTTAGTTTTTTAGGTCATTATTTTTTAGGTTTACAAACTGACCAATAATCTTAACCTTATGATTTTTATATAAGACAGGGTCTTTATAGTTTTCTAGGTCTTAGGTCTTACCCGAGAATTTACATATAAACTCTTAAATTTCGAAGTTGTGCTTATTCTGAAATGCTGACTTTTAAAGCTATAAATGCCATAAATGTATTTAAAAGCTGAAATTATAAAATTATTTCTAGACATTGACAAGTTTCTTACACATAGAGCTGATTCACTAATGTTCCATTCACTGAGTTTTTGTATTTAATTGAAAGTTAAAAGTTTCAAAATAATAAACCACCCTGATAATATGTTTACTGAGTTTTGACAATTTATCATGCAAAAAAGCGTTACCTTCCTGCTCCGAAGTTCAAAACGAAATGTGTTCCATAACTAAGCGAGTTAAAGTTAAAAGATGATGATAATGATGATGAGATGATGATGATGATGATGATGATAATGATGATGAGATGATAATTAAAGTAAAAATGCCTATGTGCTATAACTTATTATCAATGTTATATAAACAAAACGAAAAATAATTAACCAAAAAACAACTTTGCTGTCAGGCCGTCTTAGATCAATTTACCCACGGTGATGATTTTTTTTCTGTTAGGAACTCTAGGAGAGATTTATTTAAAGATCGACTTGGTTTTATTCCGCCGCTTTACAGTAATGTAACGCGAGCATAGTTTTAAGTTACGTTGCAGCGCCTCTCATCAGCTTTTAACCGCTTTAAAATCAGTTGCCCTGAAGAAGTCTTTAAATTATCTTGCATCAGGAGCGTGGCCAAAAGCTCGGTCAGCCTGGCAAAGCCTGGCCAGGCCACGCTTTCCAGGCTTTTGGCCACACTTGCCTGCAAAGTGCGGTCTGGAAAAGCCTGGCAAGCATTGCTGTGGCCAAGCTTTCTTGGCAACCTTGGCCACAAAATCTTGGTTTTCCTGGCCACATAAGTTCAAGGCCGAGTTCTCGTGGCTTCCTTGGCCACAAAAAACTCGGCTTCCCGGCCAGGAAAGCCTGGCATTCCTGGCTATGTCTCCCTGCTGGGACAAAATAATTATTTTGCTAAAATTTGTTATTAATATTTTCCTCTTGAAATAGAAAAGTATTCCCTTTCCATCACCTTAACTATAGTTGCCATAGAAACATCTTGCTCAGTAAACAATAGCGCATATTTGCATAATTATTGTCCGTTCCCAGAAAAGGTTCGCTCCGTTCCCTGAAGCGGAGAGGACGGGAAGAAGAGATTCCCATGGACTGAATTTTTTTGGATATCATTAGCTCGCTCAAAGGTTAGAGGCGCGGACGGTGTTGTCATGGGGACGGGGTTGTCATGGGGACGGAGTTGTCATGAGGACTAGGTAAAGAGAATTGAAAGGAGTTTTTATCCATTACATTACTCAAGCGCGCGAATCACGGAGCTGAGAGCCAGCTCACGGCCTATTAATAATTTTAGTTATGGTATAAACACATCAAGAGTGCAATTCCGGAAATAAGAAAAGTTGCAATTGGTCATAACTTTGATACTTTTGAACGAAGACCGCAAAACTAGGATTCGATTGCATTAATTGTATTGTAATCGTACTCTCGATTACACCTGTAAGGCGATCTCACCTTTTCATTTACTGGTTTCTTTGCCTCAGTACTGTTCCTGTATGGCTGTTGGCCATTGCCAATTCTTGAAGGCAATTCAACTACTTCGCGATTATTTTTGTTAGTTGGTTTTAATTATCTTTGAAAAGCCCCCTTGGGGAAAGGTAATAAAGTATGTATGTATGTATGTATGCGGATGCCAGTAAGTTCTTCTTGAAAATATTGAGATGGCGATCCATGGACGTCACTTACTTGAAGGCTTCTGCACTCATTTGCTTCGTTTTTGGATGTCGTTGTGCGTGGAACGTCTTGATGATCCATCGCCTCGAATGATGCCATCTCCCTTTGAGATATCATCACGTGACTTTGCTCCATGTTTGTGGTCTCTTCTTCCTTCTTGACAATATTGTTTAATAAATCTTTGAAGGAATACATCAACTTGATATCTGTCTGTTGCGCTTTAAATAGAGAGCAAAAAACAAGTACTTTAAAAGGACGTGCAATAGAAAACTGAACAGTCTTTCATTTACATTCGACACGAGTAGTATACCCCTTCGTGGGTCTTTGGAGGAGGGCTTGCAAGTATTCTAGGAAGGCTTCGTTGGGGCGCACGAATCCTTTTTTGGGGTTTACCCGGATGCACCAATTCCCTATACTACACACTACAAGGTGATCCACGCTGATCGTTGAATTTAAAAGTTAATTTTAAAAATTCTAATAACGGAGGTTTTAGATAAACAATTAAGAATAAAAATTAGCGATTATAGTGTAGAATGACGTTTCGATGACTCACTCATCATTTTCAAATTCGTGTTACTAAAGTCTTGTGAGTTCATTATATAATAAATTTGAAAGTCTTATTGCATATGATTAACTGAAAGGAATACAATGTGGAGTACAGAGGGTGTTAATTAGGTGAATAGTTTTGCTTTGATTGAGTCAGATTGAGTGTTCAGTTTAGGTTTCTTGTCGTTGATGAAAATCATTTCATAGATTAAGCTTTCCAGCTTTCAACGGCTTTTCTTAAGAATTGTGAAATGTTCGTGAATATCTTTATTCCTCTGATTGTGAGCGTCGCGCAAGTGTTTTCCACAAGCAGAGTGCTTGTGTTCCTCAATGCGCCGAAAAAGGTGTATACATTGTATTCCTTTTTAATCATATGCAATAAGACTTTCAATTTATTATATAATAAATTCAAAAGACTTTAGTTACACGAATTTGAAAATGACGAGTGAGTCATCGAAACGTCATTCTACACTATTATCGCTAATTTTTATTCTTAACTTTAAAAATGCCTATTATATTGGTTATTACCAATTGAACATTTTATAAACCTAGTATATTTGCGCCATGAATGCTGCACTTCAGTTTCATCTGAGAAATCAGGCAAAAAAAGTGTCAAGAATTGGAGCTGTCGTTGGCAAAATTGCGCTACCATGAAGAAAAGGCACTTGGTCAACGGTTTGAACCTGAACGTCAAACACTATCATGGCGTGCTCTTAGAGGATTCGATCCTTTATACGATGAAGAGTATGCTTTGACAAAGCAGCAGTTTGATAAGCTTATTGCTGCTGTGATGTAAGGATTGACACTTGAAGATATTCCTGGCGAAGACAATAAAAGAATCTGTTTGTTTCAATACACCAGAAATAGACAAAAAAATTAATGATATATGTAAAGAAGATTAGGGTTAAACAATCCTTTCTTTAGTTATTGCGGACAACATTCCTCATTTTTTTTGCTTTTCATATCGTGAAAAAGGTCAATGGATACTTCGCTTCTGTTGAATCGAAGAAATCAGGTCATTCGTGGCTGTAATGCTTTCAAGGCTTTTTTACAAACGAGAAAGACAGGCCTAAAACAAAAAAGCGCCGACTGGGTGTCAGAGATCTCTGCTCTGACGGGCTCAACACGGTTTGAGTCCCCGAAAAGCTTGCTCTTTAAGAAAGTGCAGCCCGTAAATTCATTCAATATTACGGCATGTACTTGGGGCAATCTCTTTGAGCCACTTGTGCGCCGATATTTTGAACTGAAACACTCTGTTTCCGTTTTCGGTTAATCTCTTTCTCTTAATCGCGCAAGAGATCATCCTCTATATCGTAAGGTCACACGCAGTCCAGACGGCTATTTTATCGTAAAAACACTATAACTCTATTAGAATTTAAATGCCCATTTAGTAGACAGATAGCAACAAGTAGTGTCCCTTATTACTACGCAGACCAAATACAAAAATAGGCCTTGCTTTTAGCGGAGAAAGAGTAAGTAAGGGATTATTTGTAGACGCTTACTTCCGAAAGTGCCCTCTAGAACTATTGGAGACGCCAAATATGTACCACAACCTAATCCACAACGAAGGGACGATTTACAAAACAAAAACTAACAAACCTCTTGCGTGTATGTGTGTGTGTCCATCAATATGCGAAAACGGCTCATTAAAGTCATTAAACTTTCTTCTTTAGGCAAAACAGAATTTGATAAAATAATGCGAGCCATTTCCGAGAAGGAAATCTGGTGCATATACGACAAAGTTAGACTGGAATTTTCAGAGCGTGGTTTACTATATGAGAGGTAGCAAACAATGAATTCTATGCAACAAGCATTTTACACAAGTCCGGTAGATGTAGAGGAAATGTATCCTATAGCATACTTTGCGTGGAAGTTTCTTGATCTGAAAGTAATTCAGGTCACAAAAAAAAAATTCTTAAAACATATTCAAAAAAAAGTAGAAATGTTTTCATCAGAACCTGTCTGATATACGCAGAAAAATAGAAACCTCAGAGGATAAAACTACACTCAACCCAACCGAGGTTGCAGTTTCTGACCATGCGGTTGGTGACGATGTAGTGAGTTTCTGATGGCCTTCTTTTAGGAAGAGCATGCGAAATATCCCGAAGAATTCTGACGGGATTTAGAAGTGAGGCTGTTAGTTAAAAGGTTTTGTGATGGTAGTCAACTTCAAACTGTAGAAGCTCTTCCCACGCCCTGTAGGACTTTGCAGTCTTACGTACATATGGATTTGCGTAAAGGTTGAACTCTCGGTTCTATCCCTTTGCAGTTGTCCATAGTGATTGCACCAAGAGTTTTGAAACTACCCTTCGCATGGCATCGGTATCGGCAGATTAGATCATGAGAGATGGATCTTTGAAGGTATAAGCACGCCTAAGCTCACCATACCACAAATCATAGCAGCATAAGATATAGTAATCTATGTTGTGGTCTGGGCGGATATTCTGAAAATAGAAATGTTTTACTATAGCACGGTTGTGGATTGAAGTTTTTATTTCATAGTTTTTTCGTTTTTATGCCCATCACCACCTAAGTAGTTTAAGGCCGGTCCAATACCCAGATCTTTTTTATCATTTTTTTCGGGGATTCTGGTAAGTAGGCGATACTCGTATTTGATTAGTAAGAGCTTTTCTGTTGTGTTTCTAGCTCTTCTAATCTTTTTAAAGCGTCACGATAGTTAGGGGTTGTTTTGTTGGGCGGGTAGTGAACAATAGATCTCTGATCCATTTCGAATACATAGTTGTATTTGTTCAATTGTGCATATTGAACAAAAGAAAAGTCTATAAATAAAAATGAGTCACTGTCTTTCTAAGTGTGATTCCTGTGCAGACGGTTTAAGTTGGCAGGCAGCGATATCCAGCCATGCATACAATGCATATTCAAGAGTATGGGACACAAGATCTGTTCATATCATAATTAAGTTGACAGGCAAGATCGAGTTATGCATAAACTGCATGTTCAGAGAGTACTATCCCAGAACTTGCGCAATAAACAAGTTCTCGGACAACAAGTTCGATACTTGCTTTGACTGCAAAGTAGCAATGCGCTTTGACGCCATTTCATCAAAGCTTGTTTGCCCTCAATGCGGTCTATGTAAGCTAGCAGATGGTATAGGTGGCATCCGTTTTGACTATAAACCAAAAACGAGGGCAATAGTTGGTAAACACCAGCTAGAACAAAAACTTAAAATAACTTTTTAAAAATCAGATGGACACAAGAAAAATTGTAGAACGTGCCGTCTACGTCTACAGCTCTTTACAGCACCTAAAATCACGCAATAAAATATTACGCATTGTGTACTTACTGCCGAAAATACTAGATCTAATCCTTCCCATATCATGTCAAGCACGTGATATAATGAAACGAAACCCAGCTTTTAGAAGAGCGCGGTACACGAAAAAATGCAAGGAAAGTGATAGAGTCTAAAAACGAGAACCCATACATATAGAGCGCCACGCTGCGCCATGCATTTGACGTTCTTTTGTCAGATAAAGCGAGAAACCTGAGCTTAATCTTTCAAATTTAACCTCGATTCTGCGCCCATATTTGCCATTTTTTTAGAATTCCTGTTTTATCTCTTTCGTAATAAGTTGGCTTTTGATTTTCTCAACATCAGGCTGCTGTGGTTGGCTTGGTGTTTTGCTGTTGCCAGAGCGAATAGCGGTTTTGAGGTTGTGATATTTTTGTAATTCGCGATTATTAGGTTAAATTTGCCATCTGTGATTTTATTGTCATTGAGGGCCTTCGAAACCAACTCACAAACCATGTTGCGTTTGGTAATGGCAAGCGTTTAGATCTGTTCATGTTTCGTTAGCTTGGTTTGAAGTTCTTTGCTAAATGCAGTCAAACCAGTATGAAATGCCAGTCAAAGCAGCGACATCTCCAATAGGTATACTAGCAAAAGCACCCGAATACCAGAGACTATACTGCTGTTGCTATTCCAGCTAACTCTTTAAAAAGAGCCCAGGCCAATAGCTGAACCGTTGACAATGGTAAAAGCCTTTTTTTTTTGCTACTCTGCGGTAGTGATCATCTTCGTTCTCTAATTCTTTTAGTACATCGGAGATTTTTTGAGGCTTAAGTTTTCAGTCTTACCGTATTGTGGTGCACTCGGTAAAACATTAGACGCAGACATGGCGATATATATTTATATGTTTTAATTAATTTCTGGTTCAAATTCTAATGGAAATCCATTGTAATCAAAGAGTTCGCCGTTCTCGTCACGAACATAGATGGACACACTTAATACATACTGTCAGTTCCCCTGTCCATGTGTCACGCAAGACATGTTGTGCTGTTTGGTAGCGAACTTTTTCTAAGGCTTTCCCTGTGATGTCAAATCGAGCCAAGACGCTTGAAGGTTTTCCGTTGAACAAGTTTTGCTCTTTATCGACCAGGTCACAGTAAACAAAGCAGGTGCTTTAGATTTCGGTCCGATTAACTTTTTATTAACTTAGTTTCGCGCTTGCACACTCAAAATCGTTGAATTGGTTCCTACTAAAAAGAGCGACGGAATTTGTTGTCATGTTTGCCCATGTATATTCGGGTTCGGGAACGTTAAATGGTCAATTAAATTTGGTTATGGGGATTGTGATGAAGTGAGGGGTATATAGTTGGACATTGCTTAACAAAATCCTATTGGAATCCCGGTATAGTTGTTCTAGTTTGAGATCCATTAGCTATATAGTTTTAGAGCAGTTTTTAATTGAGTGTGAAAAGTAATTACACAATTGCTTTGGTTTTTCATTGGTACGCTTTGTGATTGGCTAAAAAATCTCCCGCCACTTTCTCGACAAATCAGAAGTAAAACCAAAACCCATCGTGGCTTGCTCGCACGCGTTTTCCCGCGCTTGGCGCCGCCGACATGTAATTGCTTCGAGCTCTGATTGGTTCATTGGATTGTTTACGACTGCTGTGATTGGTCAGAGTAATTACTTTGGTTTTGGTTTTACCACACAATTGAAAACTGCTCTATTAACAATTTATTAGTATTACAAACAGTTCATGACAATTTATCAAGGCTTAATGTCCTGTCAGATGGGTTAAATATGACGGCTTAATATGTAGAAATCATCAACGACAATGACAACATCAACAAAAATAAACTTTTTGAAAATTTACATGATTTAAGCCCCAAGCGGTTCTAAAAAATATTATATCACTTCAACCCCAACAAGTTATAATCCTCTCGCTCAAAACATGAACTTGAGCTAGTACGTTGTCAAAATGTTACCGAAGCTTGAATTTGACAGTCTTTGTTTTCTTTTTTCGTCTTCTTTTCTTTCGGTTTGTGTGTTGATTTTTGGTTAAGTTTGGCCATTTGTTCCTTTATTTCTTTGGTTGATCTCTTTGCTAATTTTCTGTTCAGTTTTATTAGTACGGTTACTGAAATCGATACAGTGATTGAAGAGCTCTGTGACGTTTTCAGCATTCTTCGATTCGAGCCACTTTTCATCCCGACGGAAAGTACGCAAAGTTCCAAGATCATTATCTCTAAAACAGAAAAGCTGAGACGACTGTTGTGTCCACTTTCTCTTTTCAAGAGAAATATTTCCGGTGTTGTGTTTTGTTGGTTAAATGACTTTTTTACAAATTTGTTTTTGTGACTTTTCCGCGATGACGTTTTCTCCGGTTTTCTTCCATTTCCGCAATTCTTGCATTTGCTTTTATTCCCACACTCTACACCTGCTTTTAAACATATGCATCGACTTGAATATTTTCGTTTTTCGCCAATTTTGGCCGCCTTTGAGAAGGCACAACAGTTTTTATTACTTTGATCCTTATTATTGACGCCACAGCGACAGCGCAAGTCTTTTGTTTGCTTTCTCTGCTGTGTTTTTTGCAGGGTCGAAGTTTCTATCAATGCATCGTAATAACCGGTTCCTTCTTGTGTCAATGGCAGATAGAGGGTCACATCAGAAACGCTTTGACCTTCAGATGTAATGATACTAAAAGGAATATTTTGCACTGAAGTTATTAAGGTATCTGCCCTGGCAAATTTTATGCTCTCCGAATGTCTTGCAAAAATTCCTGGTTAAATGTCATTCCATGAAATATACAAATCCACAATTTTGGGTCAATATCTCTAATCGTTCAAAACATATGTGCATTTGAAAATGGACCTTTTTCACCTTTTCGAGCATTGTGATTGGTCCAATAGGGTCACATGACTGATTGGCGGGAAATTCAAAATGTAGTTTCTTTATCAATTTATAGAATTCAACTGGGTCACGCTAGGATATTCAACAAAAATGGAATAAAATTCATTTGACAGAATTTTGGTCAGTCTGACCAAATTTTGAGGAAGATCGACAGCTGTCAATCAGAGAGAAATTTCAAATAAAGATTATAATTATTATTAAATTAAAAAAACAAGTTTTTCTCCCACAGTCTTTAATATTTTAAATTCTGTTTTCAGAAATGAGTTTCAAACAGCACTTGGCACAAACGTAGTTTCAGCACCGTAATGTTTGTTTAAATATGTTAAAACAGTTTCGCTGTGAAAAGTCGATCGAGCCCCGGTTTCATCATCGTTTAAAAAAAAAAAATTCTCTTCAATGTTGGTTTCCATTCGTTTGACACATGCCGCTTGCTTTTTTAGTTCTTCATTTATGCGATGAAAAGCTCTATTTCTGTTTCTACCAGCACTTTTTCACAGTTTTCGATGTAACCTTTCATTTCGGTTAGTTCCATAACCGGGAGGTATATTGGACAAGCAACCTTCTTTGATGTGGATTCTGATGTTCTGCAGCGCTCGTATCGATTTATTGTAGAGTAGTACCCGCCTGTTGTGACTCAGACGTAGACTTTTTCATTTCCTTTCAAATTTTTAAATATTGCGTAGCAAAATTTCCAGTGATGGAGTGGCTCTTTTACGTGTTTTTCTACCAATTGCTCTGAATACATTTCGGTATTCTCTTGCTATTTCTCTCCTGCCCGGCCGACGTTTTGGTATGGTTACCAAGAACCGGTTAATGGAATGGAAAATGTCGAGTTTTACATTTAATTAAATTGTTGTCCTCGAAAATTTTTCCCATTTTCTTCCTTATTTGACAACAGTTGTCAACGTACATGGCTTCTATGTTTTTCTTTTGTGCTTGGAAAAGTTTTTCTGTCTCCTCTGACTTTGTTTTGACGTTGATCTTTGACTTTGATCGTTTTCGTTGAGAACACATCACACACATGGACGGTGGGCCTCCTAAAACAAACCGCCCCACCAGTCACCCTTCTAATCCCATTCACAAAACAGCAGTGGCAGCGCAATCGAGCAAAAAAGCCACACCGGCTCCTACACAAGACTCTGAAAGTGAGCCTGCTCCTACGCAGATAGACTCTGAAATCGAGCCGTATGATATAAATAAGGCAGTACTTGCGATTGCGTTTGATGGTCTTTTCAATCAAGAAGGTTGCCACGGCAAGGATTACCAGCCAAGCGTTTTTACCGAGAAAGCTGATTACCTGGCCGGCCGTGCGAAACACAAAGCTCACAATCGCACCCAACAGGCCGGGCAAAATGGAGCGTATTGTTTTGCCCAATTATTTCAAGCCATTCTCCACACCGTTGGCGACTGTTTTCAGCCCTTTTGAGAGGGAGCTCACGATGACACCAATAGTGGTTCCTATGGCAAGCAAAACGGCTGTCACGGTGAAGCCGTATTTTTTGAAAATTTCTTTCACTCGCTTCCGGAGGGATAGTCCTTCCTTGAGGCGCTCTCTCTCGTTTACAAGCTCGATGTTTCCCAGAATCTTTTTGCGAGCTCGTTCACGAACAGCAGATTCTTCATTTTCATCATTTGTAACCCTCTGGTACTCTTGGATGTTTCTGTCACGCTCTTTAATCTCTACATCTTTTTGCTGAATTAATACCGTTCTCTTTGGACCGAGAGTTTTTATATCAGTTCTTGATATCTTTCAGTTTATTGTTTCTCCATCCACCTCTTGGACCCACAACCACCAGTCTACCAGGAAATCTGGCTTTTGAGAATCTAAGATTTAATTGTTTTCCATATTTTCCGTAATAAGGGTACTTTTTTCCGTATTTCAGCAGTTGTATCTTCGATACTTGCAAACTCCGGATAGGCGTCTCTAGATGCATTGTCGATGAAAGAGGATTCTACAGTGTGTGCACCGCGTTCTAGAGGTCTATTCATCGTGGTCATCTCCATTTGTTTGCCAGAAGGTCTGCGCAATGATGAGGCTGACCCGGCTCACCTGGAAATGTGTCATCGTCGTCGTCATTATCTTCGGTGTGTGGAATGAGAGGATCTCTGTCACCATCTTCCATATTTGTGGTATAACATATATAGATAGACTGAGCCTAACAGCGTCGCTCTTTGAACAGAAAGCCGATGATAAACTTAACTGAGGTGAAAGGTCGGAAGCCCAAGAATAAAACTGACGACCGGGCTATTTTTTTAATTTTAGCAATTTCTCAAAAACAGACTTACGCGACCGTTTGCACAGTACATTAAGACCGTTACAAAATTCACAAAAACAACTTTTTCTCCGTCTAGAATAACTAGTACGACTTATTTCCAAATAAAATACACCTGTTGCTTATCAGTAAAAAATTGTCCGAGAAACTGATTTGGAAATCAAAATTGTAAAAAATACACAAACGCATTTGTATAAGACCACGCGAGTGAAGTTTAGAACTATAAAATCCAATTCTTGTTTTGTTTACATAAAATCGCTTTTCAACCTATGTAATGAATGAACAAACACATAAAAATGGACAACACAATCTTCCTTCGAAAACTTTTATTTAAATCTCCATAAGTTTATGTTTAAAAGCAAGACGCGAACCATTTATAGCTCTTCGAGGCCGAGATGTCTCCGATGAAAGAAATCAAAACAACTGAATTTAATTGAGCACGTTTTTTAAACAATTCTCCAGAACTAACGAGAACACAAAGAAAACGTCAATCACAGATTGATATCAACATAAATTCCCATCGAAAAATGTAATCTGTTTTACCTTTAAGTCCCTCACTTGCTTGGAAATTCTTTAAATCTCCGCTTCTTTGGTTGTGAAATCCGTAATGAAAACAAACATCTCGGATGTCGTGTGGCGTCATACGCGCATGTTTTACGACATCATACGCGCCCGAGAAATAGCCCTGTCCAACACGGGCACACGCACGCGCCCGCGAAACATTCCGCTAGCTATGCCCACCGAAAAATGACGGGCATAGGTTTAGTTCTATGAGTATGGGGCTCCGCGCGGGTCTTCGGCCCGCAGAGCTCCGCTAAAAATATTTTTTATAAGAAATTTATTTAAAAAAAAACTCATAAATATACACAATGGCTGTGAGTGAACAACTACGACCGGATTACAGAGAGAAAATGCCGAACGCATTCAAGGCGGACAGGATATTGCACCGCGTCACCTTCAACCCAAACAAAACGATGCCAGGGGAAACCATGTACGTGTCTGTCCCCAAGCTAGACGAAGGGGTCGTGCTTGTCCCTGGCTCGTTGGCACTGGTCTTCAGACTCGTCAGCGCAGATACAAACAACTACCTGGTAAACAACGTCTCTAGGGCGCTTCTATCAAGGCTTGTAGTTAAGTTTGCCGGAGAGAAGCTGCAAGACATCAATGCCTTTGATATTTACAAGCTTTATGAAGACCTAAGAATGTGTTCCTTGAAGGGATACAGTCTGAGGATTTGTGCAAAATTCGTCAAAAATCTGGGGACAAGAAAACATCTGGTGTTCACGGAAAACAAGCTGAATGTGGTTTATGGAAGCAAGTACAAAATACACCTAGACCACGAAGTCTTAAGAAATTATGGCGTTTTCTATCCAAGCGCCCTCTCTGACTCGCTTGTATTTGGGTTAACGCTTGCCCAAGCAAACGTGGCAAGTGTTTCCATTTGGTATTCTCCCTGCGGCACCCATACGGAATTGAAGTAAAAAATTAAAAATGAAAGTTAATATATGGACACTTCAACCAATCTCCACAAGCTAACAGCTTTCTCCCAGATTTTGAACAGATTGCATAGCAAAACAGAGGCAATGCAATTCAAAATTATCAAAACTGCTGGCGAGGACGATCTGCGTCTCATGCTTTTAAACCGCTACCCCTTGAAACTCACTGAAATGCCAGAAACCATGGCTTCGCTTGTACAGGAGGTTGCCAGACATTAAAAAAAATAATTCAAAAGGTCAATGACGCAAATAAAAAAAACCATTACATACGCAAACGCAGCGATGGAAGTCATATTTGAGGATGACCAAGCTGCGAACAATGTGATGCAGATGCTGGAGGCAAACCCAGATAGCCCCATGCCATCTGCAGTGCCCTTCCCGACAGACAACACTGCAGCTTAACGTGAAAGGCTGGCAGTTCTTGTCTCGACTGGCAAATCAAAAGAAGCTATTCGGCGTCCATCTCACACACGAGCAGGTGAAACGCCTTACAGATAAGCAGATTGGGAACTACTGCAAAAGGTATGAAGCCTACGTAGGCAACAAGACGACCGAGTGACTTATTGACAGCTTTCTGAAGCTTGTCAGCAAGGGGGTTGGCATGTTTGTATGCATTGATAATGTGGAAGCACTGCAGAAAGAACTAAAAAATGACTACATCATAAAGAGCGAGTTGTCATCCTTTGCTGGCAACATTGCACTGCGATGTGGACGGTGGTTAGTGGTAGCCAATGCTGCTCTGATCACAACAAAACACATCGTTTTCAACGCCGGTGAGGAACCTGGCGATGAACCTTGTAAGGAACCTGGTGAGGAACCTGGCGAGGAACATAGTGAGGAACTGATGTAAGAACCTGGCAAGTCCATGTAAGTTTTAACCAAGTCCCTCTAAGTTATTCCCTAGTTCTTTTCAAGAATTTAAAAAAAAGTTATTATGTAACCTGATGGAAAACAACATGAAGAAGCTAACTCTGCTTCTATTGCAGCGAGCAATCACATCACCTCTGATGTCCCAGCAACCAAGCCTGCAAAAACCCCCTGGCCTTGTTGCTGCTGGGAAGAGATTAGCAGGACACAACCGTCTGGCTCGCGAAGCAAAAAAACCAACAGCAACAGTAACAAAAAGCAAACCCCACAACGGCATCAAAGGAGCCCCCACGGAAGAAGAATCAAGCAGTTAACGTCATAGGCTGCTACATTCTTGGGATTGGCAGCTTAATTGTCTCCGCTTTTAGTGTGTACTACCAACGTGAGGCTATTTTGAACGCTATTGGACACAGCCGTCACATAAGCAACACACCTGCGCAACCAGCAGAAGAGGTCCAAACTACTCCTCCGCCTCACATCACGCACACGGCCCGCACCAAAAAATCAACTTCCACACTCTCAAAATGAAATAAAAAACTAAAAAATAATATATAATTATGCATACAATGTGCCCTAAAGCAATACCTCGAGGACCAAAAAATCCTCGTTTCTTTGATGTGAATACGAACTTTTTAATCTATTCATAATATATATACAATGGCCAGCATTGATTTACAATTTTAGACCAGGGTAACCCAAGTTGAACCAGGCTTTTCAGGTCAGCTGTCCAGTTTTATGGAAAACCTGGCTTACCAGGTCACCAGGAATACCTGGGTT
Organism: Dendrophyllia cribrosa; assembly: GCA_024195265.1. Classification (NCBI taxonomy): domain Eukaryota; kingdom Metazoa; phylum Cnidaria; class Anthozoa; order Scleractinia; family Dendrophylliidae; genus Dendrophyllia; species Dendrophyllia cribrosa. The sequence goes on along the minus strand of JAJLRJ010000014.1, from coordinate 9,190,829 downwards.
AACCAGGTTTTTTGACATTGCATTCCTGGCGTACAAAGTTAAATGCTGAACCAGGGTTACGAGTAAACCTGGTTGAACCAGGCTTTTCAATGGAAAACCAGGCTCACCAGGAATACACGGGTTAACCAGACTTTAAGGAAGATTTTATCCTTGTGCATCTGAATTGCAACAAGGCTTTCATCAAAGACTGCAGGAGATGAGCGTCGTAGCCTTTTAGCTTGTGAAACACAACTGGGATTACTACTGTTTCAGAGTTGATTCTGAAGTAATTCAGGTTGCAAGCCCTATGTGCAGCGTCTCGATATTTGCCTGTTATGTGGCAATGATCTTTGACAGAGTCCCTAATAAGTTTTCTGACTAGAAGCTCGCCGTAGAAGAGGCAATCATTCTGCTCGGGATTGTATCTCTCTTTTTGTTTCCTTTGGTTCCTTGGACCGACAAAGGGAAGCTCTTCCAGCTCGCCTGTTTCCTCGTCTCTATTTAGTTAAATTATTATTTATTGTGATATTGTACATAGTCTTTTTTATCTATTTTGGAATAGTAGGTGTCCCCAATTAGCTCTATGAGCTAAATACATAGACACGGTAATAAAGATTTTATTATTTATTATTATTATTGATCATAAACTTCAATGGATTCCTTGAAGTTTTTCTTCTACAGGCTTTCGTGGCAGATGATGCACTCCGATGCAACGTTATACTTTGCCCAGTCTTTAATTCCTTGTGGCGTTTTTAGCCTGAGCTTATCTCTGACGATTCTCTCAGCTAGTTGGACGTTATGCAGGAACACTTTCACTGCGTCCGGACCTATGTAGTGGACGGGGCCCAATGATTTGCCATCGGAGTAGACAACCGTGAGGCCGAATCCGCAGGGCGTGTGGACTTCTGTCTTGGTTGTGCTGGTTTCTGTGGGGTCTGCGGGATCGTGGTATATTTTTGTTACGAGACTTTCGAAGTGTGCGTAAATGACGTAAGGTGCTTTCATCTTGTTCTGATAGTTCTCAAAACGCAGGATGTGGTAACTCTCGTTCGGCATTTCAGTTAGTGCTGGCCGACGTTTGATGCCTTTGCAGTAGATCAGACCGTGTGATCGAGAACGCTCTGCGACGAAAACCCTTGAAGGCACCTTTCGCAGAAGTGGATCTTTCTACCCCACTCATAGTTGCTGTGAAGAAGCCTGCTGAGACTTTTTATGTAGCAATAGTGGGTATTGTTTTCGTTGGCTATCAGCATCAGGTTTACTTGTCTGACACCCTGAACGCTCTGCGACGAAAACCCTTGAAGGCACCTTTCGCAGAAGTGGATCTTTCTACCCCACTCATAGTTGCTGTGAAGAAGTCTGCTGAGACTTTTTATGTAGCAGTAGTGGGTATTGTTTTTGTTGGCTATCAGCATCAGGTTTACTTGTCTGACACACTGATCTTCTACTCCACTAACTCTATAGACGATTGTCCTGTCATTTTTCCACCCAAAGACGTTTAAGGCTAGGTTGTTCTGCCTTTCAACTCTTGAGAGCTGATTTAAGGGTGTGGGAAAAGAAATCCCAGTGAAATTCAAGCCATCGTCTGTTGGCTACTTGCTTGGTCTGTCTGTACGTACGCCATTTGGAACAGGGAACAACGCAGCACGAGTGCCCAACGGAAGCACTGATCATCTTTGTTTTTTACGTTTATGATGGCCTGCTTATCCCTTAGCTTTTTAGGAAGAGGTAGGTATGACCCACCTCTGATTGGCTGGTATCTAGCAAAGTCAAGCGAAACCTTTTTTTCCTTTTTGAATTACCCAGCCTGATCCCATGTTTACCCACCTTGCTACTTGTTCCGTTATCGAGTTGATAACGGCGTCCGTTTGTCTGACAACTTCAGGTTGGTTGAAGTGTGTTACTATTAACGAGTCTGGCAGCCTGAAGTAGTGGTCTATTGTTTCTATACCCTTTAATACTGCCTTTGCCAAGTAAATTTCAAGCGTGAAATTCACTTTAACAGGACTCAGTTCAGCAGCCTCTTCCTCAATCACTTGAATGATTGTAGGCTTGTTCTCTTGGTAGAACAATGTAAGGTCTTTTGTGGGTTGGTCATCGGGGACGACCACCTTGTAGCTGTGTAGCCAACCTTGAAAGGCTTGATTTCTCAGGTGAAACCTAAGTGCGGTATCCATGGTGGATATATACTAGATATATATGTTGTTGTTGGTAATACTACGCTCAGTATGGTTGGTGATCCGGAGACACCCTATATAATAGGTATTTCTAAAGTTAACTTTTAAATTCCACGATCAGCGTGGTTGGTGATCCTGCATCACCTTATAGTGTGTAGTATAGGGAATTGGTGCATCCGGGGACACCCCAAATAAGCATTCGCGCGCCCCAACGAAGCCTTCAAAGAATACTTGCCATCCCTCCCCCCAAGACCCACGAAGGCATGAGTTGGGTTAAAAACGAATGAAACTCCTGACCCTTCAAATCAAGAATTCCTTGATCTCACTAGATTTTCATTATTTCTTGAAGGGAAGAAAGTAGATATAGAAAAGGTCCAATCTAGATCAGTGTATGATCATCTCATTTCTAAAATGTCGACAACGCCGGCAGCTATGATAAAATACAATGAAATCTACAATACAGCGAACTATCAGCCAGACTGGGAAAAAATTTACTCGCTATCCTTCCAAATAACGCTAGACACTAAATTAAGAGAATTTCAATACAAGATACTTCATAGAATTTGTTATACAAACAAAATGCTTTTCAAATTTAGAATAGTTGATTCACCGCTATGCTACGTCTGCAACGAAGAGCTAGTTCGAGACGTTAGAACATTTCTTCTTCCAATGTGATTCCAATTTTTTTGGAATGAAGTAAATAACATCCTAAAATCGCAAAAGCTTATTTCCGCTCCTTTCGATATCAGAGGTATTTTTTTTGGAATTGTCCGTGCGGTCAGCAACAATGTTCTTATTAACTACATCCTCGTGGGTGAATACTTTATTTACCGTTCTAAGCTTAATAAATCCCCCCTCTCCATTAGTCTGTTTTTAGAAAAATGTAAGAGAACGTATCAAATCGAACGTTTTATTGCGAGAAGGAACAAAGAGCTTTTTCTCCACAACAAAAACTGGGAGCCCCTCCTCCCTCTTTTGGAACAATAGCTATAACTTTCTTTTCGTACACAAGCTATAAGGGTTTAAGCATGTTAAAAATATATTGATAGAAGTGTATGTATCGTTCTGTAAGTATTGTTTTGTAAGTAGCGTAAGTATCGTATTGTAAGTACCGTACTGTAAGAAGTATATGTATTGATTTGTAAGTAGTGTAAGCTTTGTATTGTAAGATAAAATCTTTCATCCGCCTTCCCCCCCCCCCCCCCCCCCAAAAAAAAAAAAATGAGTTGGGCTTGGGGGGAGGGATGGCAAGTATTCTAAAAAGGTTTCGTTGGGGCACGCGAATGCTTATTTGGGGTGTCCCCGGATCACCAATTCCCTAGTATACTACTCCACGGAGAAAGTGACGTCAAAGGCTCAAAAATACCTCACGGGTTGAAATTATAATAACAATTGCTGGTTTTCACTGTCACGCCGTCAAAAAATAAATCCAAAACCATCCGATGAAAAAAGCTGATAAATTCACATGTTATAAAATGTTAATAAATAAACAATATATCCAAATTTCAGGTCTGTGCGATTTACCGTTCCTGAGTTATACGCCGAAACATTTTACGCAAATTTATAGAGCTTAGTATGGAGACGCCATGTTGGTGCCCAGTCATATGGGCACCAACATGGCGGCTGTAAAACGGGGAAAACATCTGGCACTCACTTTTGCTATAAAGGGGATTGGCCTTTCTTTACGAAGCTAGTATATATTTCCATAAACATCTCTCTCAATACTTAAACTGTTTAAACGGCAAAAAATTTCCAGAAAAGACCTTTTTTCGAGCTTGACAACTTTGTCACGCCGCCATCTTGATGTCACGTAGGGCGGAAATCTCGAAAGTTCAACATGATGTATTTTCATCACAAATGAAGTTATCTAGCTGGAAATTTGTGAACAGATACGCTTTAAGGATGTCTTTCATGTGGTGGCAATCAAAGTTAAGCAGGCTAAGCGATTTTTGATTTCAGAATTTAATGACGTCACGTGAAAACCAAGAATAAGTATTAAAAATCACGCGAAAAGCAACAAAATCTTTGGACTTGTTCTTCGTGCAATTTTCTTTGCTGATTGTTATTATAATTTCAACCCGTGAGGTGTTTTTGAACCTTTGACGTCACTTTCTCCCATTCGCAACCAAGCCTTGGAACAAGGTTGATTAATGGCGGCCGTAAATTCTCAGAAATAAATGTTAAAATAAAATGACTTCTGATGTTCGTAATGGATTGAAATTTGGCAAGATGAGTAAGAAAGTCTAATATTACACGAAAATGTAAAAAAATGAAAATCAAAAATTTGATCATAGGGGCACTTTAACTCATTGGTTATCTATTGATTACTAATCGATTAATCATTTTCTATTATCCAGCAAAAGTTAATCGATACTTCTCACTTCTTCTGTTATCGATTTTTTTTAAAGAAGCTAAATGTCACTAATTAAGTTCATCACGTCTATTTTTTATTTCACTTCTGTTTCAATCTCTTCTCACTTCTTCTGTTATCGATGCTATTTTAGCGTCATCGACGAAAACTTTGAAGTTCGGCCCAGTCACTTTGAGGACTGTAAAACAAGATCTCTGATGTTGCTTCCTTGTTACACTGAACAAGCACACTGATTCTGGTGTTAAAATCTTCTTGTGATAGAAATTTAATGAATAACAATCATTATAGCTAATCATGCCGATGTATCTTGCACACGCTCCAGGGGACGGGAAGAAGAGGGACCCTGGGAACGAGGTTGCGATTTTAGGAAATAATATTTTTTTATGAGTGAAATTTATGATCCTCGCAGTAGCTATCAAGCCACATGGATAGATGGTTAATTCTGATCCCTACGTGTTTCATCCATCATGCTCCAAATATATAATTAATACACTTTTTTCAATATTATACAATTCGGACAAAAGATTAGCATTTCAGTTTGTTCATACTTGCCCGAAGGACAATATTTCAGAATTTCTCTCCTACCACAGTGCAAAAAACTGTAGGCTGCTCTTACTGGCTAATGTGGCAATGATCTCATATCCCATGATATCCATGTTGTTTTCAAGCCGCTAACTACCTTTAGTTGGTCACGCGACCTTGATAACATTGTGTGACAATTGTATAACACAAGCCAGGTCGGGGGGGGGGGGGGGGGGGGGGGGGGGGGGGGGGGGGGGGGGGGGGGGGGGGGGGGGGGGGGGGGGGGGGGGGGGGGGGGGGGGGGGGGGGGGGGGGGGGGGGGGGGGGGTGGTACTCCCTATATATAATGAGCTATACGGGAATGCTCCCGCCCGAAAGGGGTACCTTTTTTTAGTGTAGGTAAAAACGGCAAACTGATCTTTATGGTAAGGAGAAGAGATCGAGACAGTAGTGATATAAAAAAAAACATATTTGCCCGATATTTCGGTTTGCAAAACAAACCTTCTACGGGGGCTAAAAAACAAAAATGAATACAGATACAAAAGGACCGTTACATATAAAACTTTTGAAATATGACAACAATAGAACAACAAAAAATGATTGGTGAGAAAGAAGCTAAATGTCACTAATTAAGTTCCATCACGTCTATTTTTATTTCACTTCTGTCTCAATCTCTTTCTCCTTGCCGTAAGGATCAGTTTGCCGTTTTTAACCTAGTGTTTGTTTCAAGTTTCCTCTAAATCTCAGAAAGTATACATCCTACAAAGCTGTT